>RPOG01000985.1:0-200393 GCA_008086565.1 Thalassoma bifasciatum | reverse complement strand
ACCTACACTGCAAAAAGCAAGCCTTCAAAACAACCCCCCCCCCCCAAAAAAAGGGGATTATTTTAGTTAAGATGAGCAAAATTTTCTTTCAACAGAACAAGACACTCCGGCCTATCAAGACTTGTGAAAGCAAGTAAAAGTGTCAAACCTCAATGAACCCAGAAATACCTTGAAATTATTGCGTTCTCACAAATAAAAAGTGTATTTTTCTTGATAAGAAATAAATAAAAATAGATCAAAAGAGACGTTTTCTCTGCATGTTGTAATATTATTTTATTAAGGGAATGTCAGTGTAATTATCTTGACACAGTGATACACTGGAAAAAAAGACACTCTGAAAATAAGTTAAAAATGAACACAAGATATTTTTGCTTGTAAAAAGCAAACAAAAAAAAACCTGAGAATTGAACAAGTGCATATATTTTTGGTAAGATATCTTAAAATTAGAAATACGATTTAAGCTTAAAAATATACTAGAGACCTTGAGTAGCTGAGAAAACTCATTTTAGCATTATTTTCTTGTATTGAGGTTTTGTGTCCCATATTGAGCTGTAGATTTAATCAAAGAATTGTATTCTCAATTCAAGCTGAGCTTGTTTTCTTTTTTTTTAAGTGTTGAATTGAATGGAAGTCTTTATCTTTCAGATTGCCTTTGTATCAGTAGGATGATCGAGTAATCTCACTTATATTTGTTCATTGTCCTGCAGATATTCAGCTAATAATAGTGAAAGAAGAGGAGCTTCCCCTGGAGCAGCAGGAGAACAGCCCCAATCCAGACCAAGAGGATAATGTGTCCACACCCATTAAAGAGGAACAGGAGGAACTGTGGATCAGTCAGGGGAAAGAGCAGCTTCAAGAACCAGGAGAGGAGGCTGATACCAAGTTCCTGTTTACTTCAGCCCAGAGTGAAAATGAAGAAGAGAAACCTAAGTCCTTGCTGCCTTATCAGAGACTAACTGACCAAATGGAAACAGCAGCTGGTGCAGATGACCATGAAAGACAAGAGCCAGCAATGAGCTCAAGTCCAGAGATAAATTTACGATCAGAGAATGAGGTTCAGACTGGAGCCTCCTTAGATGCTGGTTGCACGACTATAGATAAGGGAAATGACCAGAAGGAGACCATTGACTGTCTGGAAAGATTAACGTCTACCACAAACGAAAGAGTAGAGGCTGTTGAGTCACAAAATTGCCCGGAGCCTGGTGAAACTAATCATGTGGCTTCACTGACAGAAAACAAACAGTTAAGCTGCTCAATATGTGGTGAAGGATTTAACTGCATAGAACATCTGACTGCACATATGTTTGTTCATTTAAAAGAAAAACCTTACAGCTGTTCTGTATGTGGTAAAAGGTTTAAGCAGAAAGGATACCTGTCTTCCCACATGCTTGTTCACTCGAAAGAAAAACCTCACAGTTGTTCTGAATGTGGAAAAGGATTTAACAAAAAAGGAGCTCTGAATGCACATATGGTGGTTCATTCAAAGGAAAAACCTTACAGCTGCTCTAATTGTGGTAAAAGTTTCAAGTCCAAAATAATTCTCAGTAGACACATGATTGTTCACTCAAAAGAAAAACCTTTCGGCTGTTCTGAATGTGGTAAAAGATTTAACCACAAGTTAAGTCTAACAAGACACATGTTTTTCCACACCAATGAAAAACCATTCAGCTGTCCTGAATGTGGTAAAGGATTTGGTCATAAAGAAAATCTTAACTCACATATGGTGGTTCACTCAAAAGAAAAACCTTACATCTGTTCTGACTGTGGTAAAAAGTTTAGCCGTAAACAAAATTTAATTTCACACATGGTGGTTCACTCAAATGTGGAACCTTATAGGTGCTGTGAATGTGGCGAGTGGTTCAAGACCAAAAGGTTTCTGAGATTACACACATTCCTTCACTCAAAAGAAAAAATTTGGAGCTGTTCTGAATGTGGCAAAGTGTTTCAGAACAAAAGTGTTCTGACAACACATATGCTTGTCCACTCAAAGGAAAAACCATTGAGCTGCTCTGTATGTGGGAAAGGATTTTGCCGAAAGGGACATTTGAAGGCACATATGTTTGTCCACACCAATGAAAAACCTTTCAGCTGCTCTGAATGTGGGAAAGGGTTTAAAAACAAATCATATCTGACTTTACATATGTCAGTCCACTCGGAAGAAAAACCTTTCCTCTGCTCTGAATGTGGGAAAGTATTTAAACATACAGAAGGCCTGACAAAACATATGAAAGTTCACACCAAAGAAAAACCTTTCAGCTGTTCTGAATGCGGGAAAACATTTAGCCAAAGGAAAACTTTAAAAGCACATATGTTGGTCCACACTAAAGAAAAACCTTTCAGCTGTTCTGAGTGTGGGAAAGGATTTAGAAATAAACAACATCTATCAAGACATATCTTCGTCCACACCAAAGAAAAACCTTTCAGCTGTATTGAATGTGGGAAAAGATTTAACCAGAAAGTAAATCTTACAACCCACATGTTTGTCCACACCAAAGAAAAACCTTCCCGCTGCTCTGAATGTGGGAAAGGATTTATACGGAAAGGAAGTCCATGTTGTGTTTGTCTGGCTGCCGTTCCTCATCTCCCTGCTCTCACTTGGCCGTACCTCGCTCAACCTTCTGCCTGTGTGGCTGCAGGACAACTGAGTGATGTTAGCAATCAGGGTGGAGAAGGGGAGTCTTTTTAAGAGTAGCTGGGAGTCAGAGCAGAGAGAAGAGAGTCTCTGAATGCAGAAAAGAATTTATCCTGAAAGAACATTTGACAAGACATGTATTAGTCCTCACTGAAACAAAACTTGTCAACTGTTCTGAGTGTGGGTAGAGTTGTTTATTTCAAAGTAAACCTGACAACACATAATTGTTCGTAAATTAATGACACCACTTAGCCACTCTGTGTGGGTGCTTGATTTCCCCTTATGCTTACTAGGAGCTTGACATTGTAACGTGTTTTTGAAAGTCATTGAAAGTGTGTGCAAAGTGTATATAATATTAAAATAAACTTTTGAAAACATGATCTATGAATGCCTTCATTTATAAGTCACTCGTTTTGCTGCCTATTGGCGTGTGAAGCCCCTGATGACCAGTTTCAGGTAAGCAGGCACACTGTATAAACATGCTCACAGTTATAATAACTCTTTCCACCAATTGATGTGCTCACTTCCCCGTAGCATGACTCTTCAGCATAGTAGGTCCATAGGAGAAATTAAAGCAGCTGTGGGTTGAGATGAAAGATATTTCAAGAAACTCTTGATGACTATCAAGAACCCTGAAATGTGCTAAACACTAGGACGAACAACTAGTTCTGAGTGGCTTATATCATCTGGGTTGAATCTATGTGACAAATTATGCACTTAATTGACAGCAACCCAACATAATTTCTAATGGGCAAGAATTACTTTGGACTTAGCTGCTGGAAACCATTAGCTCAGTTAATTTAACTGACAGTTGATCGTTCAGTGTTTGAGTTTTTTGTCAAATGTATGATTGTTGTAATTTTATTATTTAGTTACTTATTGAACTGGGAGCTGTAAACTGAAAAAAAGTTTTCAGAGTCTGTTCAAAATTCAAGGTTAGTCCCGCAAATGTTGATTTATGAACCCTTTCTAGGTCAACACACTAGTATCCCATTGGTTATGCACCTCCCTTTACATCGTTCTTCTCTCAATTTTTCTCAACAGTTGTTTTGCACTTTGAAGCGCAATGAAGGATTCTTATCTAATGTAAGATAGTACTATAAAAGTCCTACCCTTGCAATAACCTCTGTAAGAAGACTCTTAACTGCCTTGAAAATGAAGACATTCAAATATGTCATGTTTACAGCCACACAAGTTTATTTAAATATTTCATACACTTTCAATGACACATCATTTACAAATATGAACAGAAAGAGAATCTGCTTCACCCAGAAGAGCTGAGAAGGTTTCCCATGACTCCGAGTTACAATGTCAAGCTGCAAAGTCAGCTTAAGGCTCATTTATGCTCAACGTTAAACACAAATCCGGATACAGACGGAGACTTCTGTCCTTACTCTGTGTTTATTTCTTCCATATTTCTGCATGTTTCCCTATGGCTTATGGATACTGGCCAAACAGAGCTGTGCCACCACAAACCGTGGGGCAGTGTTGTTGTTACTAGCCAATACGTAGCTCTGGTGGAAGACAAAAAAGAAATAACAGTGGGGGAACTTTTTGAAGAGAAATGTGATGTATTTAACAGCTGCAACGACCAGAGTCTCCTACATTACTGACACATTTTTTGTCTTATGTAGCAGAAGCACGTTAGCAACGCTTCCTTCACAAATGCCATGTTTGTTTTTGAGTTTGTTGTTGTCATAAAGTTTTGACTCTGGGCTGCTCCCCTTGGTGGATGTTCTGGTTAACAACAATGCCAATGTATGGAAGTATGTGAGCATTGACTGTAACATTTTTTGAAACAGATGTATAGATTTATGTGCATAGAGTATAAATGAGCCTTTAAGGGGAAATAAAACACTAAACTCAAAGAACCTGAGTTGTGTACTCTATGTGTGAACAGTCATGTGTTGTCAGCCGTGCTTTGTAGTAAAAACTTTTCCCACATTCAGAACAACTAAAAGGTTTTTCTTTAGAGTGAACAAACATGTGTCTTGTCAGACTTACTTTATGTTTAAATCTTGTACCACATTCAGTACAGCTGAAAGGTGTTTCATTTGAGTGAGCAACCATATGTGCAGTCAGAGTACCTTTTTGGTTAAACCCTTTCCCACATAAAGCACAGCTGAAAGGTTTTTCTTCAGTGTGGACGAACATGTGTCTTGTCAGACTTACTTTGTGGTTAAAACTTTTACCACATTCAGTACAGCTGAAGAGTTTTTCTTTTGAGTGAACTGCCATATGAGAAGCCAGAGTTCCCTTTAGGCTAAATCCTTTCCCGCACTCAGAACAGCAGAAAGGTTTTTCCTTTGAGTGATTAAACATGTGCCTTGTCAGACTTACTTTGTGGTTAAATCTTTTACCACACTCGAAGCAGCTGTAAGGTTTTTCTTCTGAGTGAATCACCATATGTGCGGTTAAAGCTCCCTTTTGGCCAAATCCTTTCCCACATTCAGAACAACTGTAAGGTTTTTCTTTTGAGTGAACCAACATATGTGTTGTCAGATATCCTTTGCAGCCAAATGCTTTTCCACATTCAGGACAGTTGTAGGGGTTTTCCTCTGAATGAACAAGAACATGTCTGTCCAGACTTTCTTTGTAGTTGAATCTTTTACCACATTCAGAACAACTGTAAAGGTTTTTGTTTGCGTGGACAATCACATGCCTAACCAAGTTTAGTCTACGGTTGAATCCTTTACCGCATTCAGAACAGCGGTAAGGTTTTTCTTCTAAGTGAACCAACATGTGTCTTTCCAGGTTTTCTTTACGGTTAAATATTTTACCACATTCAGAACAACTGTAATGTAATTCTTCTGAGTGGGCAAACATGTGCCTAACCAAATGTTTTTTATGAATAAACTCTGTTCCACATATTGAGCAGCTAAATGGTTTCTCTTCTGTGAGTGAAACCACATGATAGGTTTCACCAGGCTCGGGACAATTGTGTGAATCAACAGCCTCTACTCTTTCATTTGTGGTAGATTCTGATCTTTCAAGACATTCACTGGTCTCCCCCCAGTCATCTCCCCAATCTTCTTCGGTTCCTGATCCAGCATCCGAAGAGGCTTCAGTCTGAAACTCATTCTCTGATTGTAAATTCTCTGGACTTGAGCTCATTGTTGGTTCCGAGTACTCTACATCAGCTGCTGTTTCGATTTGGTCAGTTAGTCCCTGATAATGAAGTACTGACTTAGGATCATCTTCCTCATTTTCACTCTTTACATGGACTGAAGTAAACAGGAACTTGGTATCAGCCTCCTCCAGTCCTTGAAGCTGCTCTCTGCCCTGACTGATCCATAGTTCCTCCTGTTCCTCTTTAATGAGTGAGGACTCATCATCCTCCTGGTGAAGATCAGAGCTGCTCTCCTGCTGCTCTGGGGGAAGCTCCTCCTCCTTCACTATTAGTAGCTGGACATCTGCAGGACACAGTGAACAAATATTAATGAGATTATTAGATCATCTTTCTAATACAAAGGAAAATCTGAAAGAAAAGTCACAGGGTTACAGGGGACTCTCTCACTGGAGTCCAATTCTGTGACTCATTTTTTACAGGCCTGAAATTAATGGACAAGCTCTGCTCGACCATTCCCCCCACTTTCCTTATTGAAAAACACAATTGACATATTTAGGTGCCAAAGGCAGTCAATGAGTTAAAATAAACCCAGCCTATTCAGCCAAATAGTATGGAATAATGATGAATTGCATTGCTGTCATCATTGGATAATATCCCATTATAACCCATACCTGACTGACACACTGTTGCAGTAGGCAAAAATGTTAAAGGCCTGCTGTTTTACCTTATCCAATACCAAATGGCAACTTTTGAATGTGAGAAATGGCGCCAAGGCAGAGTGACAGTGCTAAAAAGTCCTGTTTTTCCAGTGTTTGTCCAAGAGTGGCTCCAGGAGTTGTCCAGCAGAATCACTATGTTTACAGACTAGTACAAAAAATGACTTCAGTCTGAATGTTTGTTTCCTGTAAAACAGGAACAAGAAAAAAGAAAAAAAGCCTAAAACAAATTAAGGTAATTGCAAAATACCACCACACCAGTAGAGAGCAGTAGGACAACAACAAAGGCCACTAAGCAAACATGGATACCAACGTAGAAGTAAAAGACAAGCTGCCATTATTATGTGATGCACAACAGTTAGCCTGTTAGCACAAATCAAAACAGAAGACCACTGTGCTGTCTAAAGCATAAGATTAACCATCTACTAAATATTTTGACACATATCTTTAGGTTTAGACCCTGGTTCCAACTGTTGTAATGCAGCAATAGCTGTAAAAAAATAAAAATAAATAAAAAAAACACTGTCTCCATTACACGGACTATAATAGGCAATAATATCTGCATCAATGCTTTTTACCCCGAGCTGTTGAAGCGCAGAATCGTTTGTTTAGTGCTGATACTCATAAAACACAGAAAACATGCACAATTCGCATTAGATTGCTCATTTCCAGGTGACTTCATAATGTTGTCTGCATCGCATTGGGTCTGAGCTTAAGTCTATGAATCTAATCTAACAGCTCGGTTCGCCGAAACATTATCTCACACATTTCCAGAAACCAACCTGCTCCATGTAAATTCATTTCAGGTATTAAAAAATCATCCTGCAGTTTCCTTTGGTGCTGCAGCTCCTCTTCGTATTCAGTCGTTGTTCTTTGTTCTCCCATGTCTCCGAGAACCGCAGTGAGCAGCCGACCCCCGAAAAAATCTACAAAATCCTGGTTTCCGGACATTTCTTCATATCCAAGAGGAAAAGAGGGAAAAGAAAATTAAACCCTGAATGTCTCGCTCTGAAGTGGTTTTGTGCGTTGAGGATGACAGGGAGCGTTTCCGTCACTCCAGAATGTAAAGCTCATCTTCTTCTGTGGAGTTTTTATGTAGTTTGCATCCGCGGTCCTTGCATTACCGCCACCTACTGGATGATAATAGTAATAATAATTATAATAATAATAATTTATCAGTCCATCCATTTGTAAAATTCGTTTTTTTCTGCTTGACTCGCCTAATCTTTGTGGGGGAATTAAATAAAAGTGAAATATTATACTTAGGAATATCGATTATGAAAGATAAAACACAAAGAATGACCAGAAATTTCAATAATTATACATAAAGTCAATGTGTGCTTATGAGTTCTCATGAAAATTGTGGTCTTACCTTTTTTTTTGGGGGGGGGGTTATACACATTAAACAACTCATTCAAGATAAATAGGTTCAAGCAACTCTTCAGGAATCCTACATCCTATGTTTTATCTAAAACTGGTGGCTTAAACTTTTTTCCTCTGCATAACTATATTATGGATCCTCATTTATTAACATAGTTTATCTCTGCATTATTACTTTATATGGAATAATTGGGACATTTTGCATTGAAACATATCTCCCTTCTTAGAACAATATTTTCATCATAATTAAATTGTGCTATGTTGATTAACTATTTAACAAGAATGGCTCTCTATGTATGTACTTTTTTTTAGCAGAATATCAAATCCTTTTAACCTGGAGAAAATAATAAACTCTTGTGTGCAACATGGACGGGGGTATGCAGGTCGTATAAATCTCAGCCAAGAATCAATGCTTAACAATTTTCTTTGTTATTTCCAAATCACACTTCAACAGGTATAATCTGCATTCTTATTTTAATGATGTGGTATGGAAAAAAACCTGGCTTCCTCCTTATGGTTACTTAATTACAAACAAAGTAAACTAAACCCAGCTTATACTTGGAAAAAATAAAGAAATAGAAAGAAACTGAAGTGAATTGTAGTTTCTGTTGTGTTTGTCTTGAGATGTATACTTGCTTTTGTTTTTGCCCAGTTGTGAGATGTTTTGACAAAATTTGTGTGATTCTATTTCTGAAAAAAATCATGAAGTTTGTTTTACCATGAAAATTAATGTTTTACATTTAAGATTGCATTTTCACAACTCAACAATGTTCCTTAAATAAAATTCAAAGAAACATTGTAATTAAACTTATGTGAAACTTTTCTGAAGCATATTTTTCTGGTAAATGAATGGAATGGCTGAACAGTAATGCCTACATTTCCTGTGTTTGTCACAGATCACTTGATGCAGAGCAGTCTGGGAATACACTTACGCGTTCCTATATGTGGAAAGTTCCATAGTTCCCAAACTCAGCTCATCAATGTGACTAAGTGGATCAATATTCAATTACCATGAACCCGTTTGCTTTGAGCGTGACACATGTGAGAATACATTGCACTAAGTAGTTCGGTGGCTCAGTGCTGATGTTATTTAACAACAGCCCTGAAAGTTTTCATTAATTGAACAGTTGCAGCTAATTGTGTGTGACAGTTTCCCACTGAGTGTGTTCTGTGTTAAAAGTCCTCATTGAAATGGTACACTGGAGCTAATGAAGTTCTTCAAAATAAGGGGAAAAAACTCACTTAATGTCAGGAATTTATTCTGTCAGACTGAGAGAAAACATTCAGCATTTTGTCAACCATAGAAAAATAATCCAAAACACATCAATTTGCAGTTCCCTTTGACTTATGTGTCTTAAAAATTGAAAGTTATATTCCTACATTTTTGGTGAATATACAACAACAACAATGAAACAAGACAAAGCCACGCTCTGCTCTGTGATGCTTTAGCATAAACTAAAACTGTAACACTGTGAGAGTATGCCCCAACTTGTGGCAGGTGGCAGATACAGCTTCAATAGCTTCAACACAACTTTTAAATATTTTTGACTGCTCAAAATAATGAAATGTTTGTTATTATCATTTTAACTGACAAATACTTTTTGTGCCTTCTAGCAAGGGTGATGATGTTTAATCTTGTAGGAGACTAACCCACACACTAATGAACGTTATAACAAAAAAAAAAAAAAAAAAGCTGAATCCTCGAAAAAGCATAGAAATCAATGTTTTCATGTCAAAAATATAAATACATCCCTCAAAATTAATTGTAAAAAGTATTCTCAAGTTCACAATAATTCAACCACTTATAGCATATTTAAAAAATATGTTCCAGAAGGCTTATTTGTTGAGTTGCTTAAATTTTGAATGTCATAAATAGTTTAACTTTTTTTTTTTGTTCATGCTGTGGGTGAAATAATCTTTTGTGTTTATATTTTTGACTTTCAGCTTCTTTGCTTCTTTTCTAGCTAATTCAAAACATCAGTAGCTTGTGTTTAAATTCTTACCTCTGAA
The DNA here is from genome assembly GCA_008086565.1 of Thalassoma bifasciatum. Taxonomy (NCBI): domain Eukaryota; kingdom Metazoa; phylum Chordata; class Actinopteri; order Labriformes; family Labridae; genus Thalassoma; species Thalassoma bifasciatum. Next base: position 190,585 of record RPOG01000985.1, on the reverse strand, counting down.
TTTTGAACAAGTTGCATCCAATCTCATGCTTTTCATTTCTTTCTAATTTTGATAGGCTTGAATGAATATATTTAAAGACTGCAGAAGGGGAAACACAATTAAAAACATAATATTTTGAAGCAATAGTGACAGACAGTAATCCATAGTGTGCCCTGCGGCTGAAGTATAAGTGAAAATTGATTGTTTTTACCAGGAGAAAAACTAGAGGAAATAGCACAGGGATTTTCCCACTTTGTAACCCCAAAGTGACCCTCTGTACCCCTGATGTCTTTGAACCAGACTCATGTTGATCAATTCTGTTCTGAGCATAACGAGAAACTTTAGGTCAGAGGGGAAAAGTTCAGGTCGGGGTTGACATAAATGAAGAGTAAAATAGTTTCACAAGGCTTTAAGGCTGAATCTTGGCAACAAAAAACCTTCCTCCCAATTATACCCAATACATTCTCCCTTGTAGATGGTTTTTGTTGCCATATACCACAGAACAATGTAACGTTAAATATGGGACAAAACACACACTTAGCATACATAGGCCAAAGATATTCATGGTTGGATGTGCAAGAGTTTGCAAACAGCATTTGTCACATTCCAATCCATTCTGATAGATTTGTTGTTGATGGGATAAAATATGATGTTGTTTTCATGAGAACATAATTACATTCAGTGAGGACCGGCAGGGTATGAAATGGGACATGGTGACTTATTGACGATTTCACTATAGAAGAAAACTATTGATTGTACAAGGCCAGTGTGGATTGGTCGCGAGTTGGGATTCTGGTGCCAGATTAATTCATTTTCTGAACATGTGGTGCAAGACCAAATAGAATAATTGAGTGATAACAGATCTATTGGCGTGTAATCTAGCCATGTGATTCATGTGGATAAACTTCCAGTCGACACTCAAAAATAACGAAACACAAATACTTTCAGAGGGTTTTTATGATCTGCCGCTGACTGTTTCTGGGATTCTTCTGTAGAAAGGTGGGAAATCTGTCTGAAGGCTGTTTTAACAGGAAAAATACAGAACAAACACTCTGACCTGCAAAGATTGGGGTCACTTTCCATGTTACACCCAATAGCTGTGAGGCAGTGATCTAAATGCACGGCTATAGCTGTCAGTATTGACTTTCTTTAGTCAGAGTTGGCAGCTTTCCCTCAGCACTTCAGTTGCTCCCACTTTGTGTCAGACAAACACTAGAGCGGAGGCGGGTCACGGGAGTTTGGGTAATGTGCAGGGACTCATGTGGAGAGCGCCAACGATTTTTAAAATCTTTTTGGTGACCGCGTCAGGGCCGTATGACCCGAGGAGATTTAAGTCACCATCGGCAGTCTGTCCATGCTGCTGCAAGGTAAATGGAGAGGAGTGTAGAGGAGCTCTGACCTGTTTTGTGTTATGTCACAGAAGGAGAATGGTTAGCAAATTGATTATAGACCTCAAAATACAAATTTTCTGTCTGCTTTCAATGATTTTTGATTTTTCTTTTTTTGCTAAGATGTGACACTTAGCAATTTTTCTCTAAAAGATCTGCACAGATGTTGTTCGCCTGAATGCTTTATTTTTTCAACTTAGAGGTAAAACATATTTTTGTTGTTGTTTAGAAAAAGTAATCCTTTTTATTATTTTTATGTTTTCCTACAAGTTGTGCTCTTTTTAGGTTTGCTCATTTAGTCTTGAAAGTACAACAATTGTTATAAATACACATCTGTTATGGTTTCATCCTGTAACCTGTGAGTATTTTTTCTCTTTCTGATTCCCTACCAGTCATAATGGCAGAGTGAAGATGGGGGACTGGAACTTCCTCGGGGGGATTTTAGAGGAGGTGCATATCCATTCTACTATGGTAGGCAAGATCTGGCTCACTATCCTGTTCATCTTTCGCATGCTGGTCCTTGGCGTAGCGGCCGAAGACGTCTGGAACGATGAGCAGGCCGACTTTATCTGTAACACCGAGCAGCCTGGGTGCAGAAACGTCTGCTATGACCTGGCTTTTCCAATCTCCCTCATCCGCTACTGGGTGCTGCAGGTCATTTTTGTGTCCTCTCCCTCACTAGTGTACATGGGCCATGCTCTGTACAGACTGCGGGCGCTGGAAAAAGCTCGACAGAAGAAGAAGGCGTTGCTGAGGAAGGAGCTGGAACTGGTGGATGTGGAGTTGGCTGAAGCCAGGAAAAGGATAGAGCGGGAGATGAAGCAGCTGGATCAGGGGAAGCTGAACAAAGCTCCTCTGAGGGGCTCTCTGCTTCGAACATATGTGGCTCATGTTGTCACCCGCTCTGTTGTTGAAGTGGCCTTCATGACAGGTCAATACCTCCTTTATGGCTTCCACCTTTACCCCCTTTTCAAGTGTGAACGGGACCCTTGTCCCAATGCTGTGGACTGCTATGTTTCCAGACCAACAGAAAAAAGTGTTTTTATGGTGTTCATGCAGTGCATCGCTGGGATTTCTCTCTTCCTCAACATCTTGGAGATCATGCATTTGAGTTACAAGAAAATCAAAAAGGGCATCCTGGACTTCTACCCTCACTTAAGAGGTGAGGGGGAGGAACTTGAGGAATTCTACGTCAACAAATGTAAAAAGGAATCAGTGGTGCAAATATGTGCACCCAGAAAGGCAACGATTGCATCTGCACCCAGTGACTACAACCTCCTGATGGAGAGGGTGCAAGGGAACATCATGTACCCAAACCTGATCAAACCTTCATCGTTTCTCCCTTTGCAGAGCGAGCTGCCTCTGCAGCACGATTTAGAGGACTCCAGATGTTCAGCTAGAAGCCCTCAGGACTGTAACTGCAATTTGTCTACCAATGCACCGTGCTCATCGTGCTGCGACTCCCTGATTAGTAAAAAGCATGAGCCTGAGGACTTTCTGCATCGCCTTCCACACACCAAAGAGGATGAGAGCAGTGAGCAAGGGAGCCCAGATTCTCCAAAATGCCCACAGAAGGCTGCTCACTCCTCATCCTTCCCAACGCTGCCAGTGGGAGCATCAAGGAGGCCGTTCAGGGCTCATGGATCTTTCAAATGCTCAACAGTGTTAGAGGGTAAAAGCTCAGACACAGATTCATACGGGGGAACAAAAGCCAGTAACGGAGCCCCATCAGCTCGAAAGTCAGACCCCAAACATCAGAGCCGGCCCTCCTCTCCTGAGTCAGTGGGGAGATCCAGTTCAGGGTCGAGGAACAACTCCAGACCTCCTTCCTCAAACTGCAAAACATCAATGGCAAGTAATGCAAGCAGTAGGAGAGCAACAGACCTGCAAATCTAAAATTCAGCATCTGCATTATTTGAGGAGAACAATCCACATTGTAGGAAGATGCCTTTTTTTTTTTTTTTGCTTGGTTTGTTTTCCTTGCAAATTTGGACAAGTTCATTGATATACTGTGACACCTTTGTAAAAAAAAAGAAATGCAGTTCAATTGCTGGAGATGAGATTATAAATATATGTGGTGAAAAGTAAAATAAGAAATTCCCAACTCAGGACTTATGTATGTCATATTTTATATTCTTTTCTTTTGCTAAGTTTTGAAGAATGGATTTATTTTCTTTTTGTGCATCCTGTATGTACAGCTCATTCAATGGTATCAAAAATATAATTGCAGTAGTTTAAGTAATGACTCAGAAAATGAGTTTATTATTTAAGGAATTATGTCAGAGTTGATTCTAATTTTAGAGGATTGTGAATGATTGGGGGTGGGGAGTGACCCATTTGATACATGACAACTAAATAACCCCCTTAACAGCTTTACGATTCACCCATGGGTAACATCAAAACACCCTTGGGCATATCAATAACTGGAGATAATGTTTGATGACTTTATGACTTGAAACTGTGACTGTTCACGTTTTTCTTCTTCATTTGTTCAGTTTTTATACCTCATGTAATCTCAGGGTTTTTTGTTCATTGTGTAGAAATGTGAGGATAGGCGTGACTGATATGTCCATAAATGAATTAGTCACATGATACGCCATAACTTACTATGAGGCTGTGCTTTATTTTGTTGAACTTTCACCTTCACCAGACATTCAAATAGAGATGCATGTATTTGTTACACATTGATATGTCGACCTGGAAAAGTGTTTTTATTAAAGAAAAATAAAGTCACTTACAGAATAATCATTCACTGGTTATTATTTAACATAGAACACTCAAACTAAACTCCCCTTTTTACAGAACCCACATGCACAGTCTTGTGGGAGGGCACTTTGGATTGTAAATCTATTCTAATGACAGAAACGAAAAAACTATTTACAAAAATACAGAATAAGTTAGACTAAGAAACAAATTAGAAACTCAGATTTACAAAAACAAAACAGCACAGTCATATAAAAACTGTTGGCTTTCACTAGACAGTGTCGTCTTTTCTTTAAGTTTAAAGTGACAGCAGTATGCGTATATGCTTGTATATTTAAAAAAAAAAAAAAAGAAGATAATAAGCAAACTGAAGCTCTGCAAAGAGTTAGTCAGCTGTGGCTCCGTCTTCAAGTGGAGGCTCATAACGCTGAAGCTGGGAAGAGGGAAAAGAAAGAACATATAAATCGTTTTATTTATCATCTCTTTTCCATTCATACTCATCCGTGCTGATGTGCTTTTTTCCGACCCCTACTGGAAATCTTAAAAAGAGGATATATTTCCTTTACTGTTCTCTTCATTCTTATGTCAGTAAGCCATGGACAAAAATGGCAACCAAAGGCCTTGAGTTTATGCAACTTTCCCAGACAGTCTACTAGTTTCAACCTGGCAAATGTTACCTTTTAGCTCTGTGATCAATAAATTATCAATAAATTTAACTGTGATCTCTCATTGACACAGCTCATCTGACAGTTCTGCCAGCTCAGCTTACCCTTGTTTTGAGGTCTTTGTTTTCCTCCGTCAGACGTGCACAGGTCTGCCTCAGGTCACACACCTCCTGCTGCAGGGCCTCTGCATCCTCTGAGTTTGTGTCGGCAGCACCAAGATGCTGCTTTACATATCTGAGAGGGGTTGTTAAAGGATTGTCAAAAATGCTTCGTCCCCTTGGAGAACTTCATTCAAAAACATCTCTTTTTTTGTCTCAGAGTTACTTTAGTTGAGTTTAGAAAACAGCTTGCACTGAGCTTTAAAAACTTAGATGAAGGCTCAGTTCTCTATAAACTAAACCAAGAGACTTTCTACAACCACTTGCAGAGTTTGGATGTGAGCACATTGAAGGATACTCCAGGGCATTGCTGGGTCTGTCTTGGGTTTCGAATAAAGCCACGAGAACTAAGAGACAAGAGAGAAAACAATTTTTCATCAAAGCATCAATGACAAAGCTGGACACCAAGTTTTAACCCCTGTTTGTGGATACTAAATGTAGTCATTCATAATATGTTCATCAACAGTAGTACATTTCTGGTGTGTGTCGTTTGCTTTGCTTTTCGCTGAGAGGAGTTCAAACTTTTTTCGTGTGAAAATGACAAAGGGCCAGCATCTCTTGCATACATGTTTATAAACAGTGAAAGTAACAAATGAGTGCTCTCTTGAAGAACTATTTGATTTTTGTGATTTCTTGAAATAAAGGTCTCTTAGTTCAAACATGCTTGTGCTATTAATGCAAACCTATCAGATAAACCCGTCATCATTTTTTGATGGCAGAATCAGTATGTGAACTTTATCATGATTGTTTTAAAGACAATTATAAAAACATTTTCACCCCTAATATTTTTGATCTTGCATTCCTAACCATTGCTTCCATTCAGTTCTGTGTCCTCTAATGTGTTTATTTTTAACAACTAACTACTCACAATGGACATTTTGCATCACGCCAAATGCAATTAAATACGTCAGCTTTAAGAATTGTTCAGTTTTTGCAGATTGCACTGAGCTTAAGCTTTTTAAACTAGTCTATCCACAGTCACAATCTTTGTGAGACGTCACTAGATATATTTCTTGAAGGAAGCTGTAAATGTACGTAATCAGAACATGATTACTTTACATAACAAAACTAATGCACTGTAAGATGAAAGCTGGGGGCTGCATGAGAATAGACCAAGGCCAACAATGTGTCCTTGGACCTGACTTTGGACATGCCTGCTATAAGGTGATGTTTATGAACAGGCCCATTTGGAGAAATCATCTTTTAAAACTGCCTTACCACTTGTAAGACTGTCAATAACACCAGCTTTCTCCAAGTATCTCCTGAACTGTTCCCTTTTAGGGTCTTGAACCTGTAGGAAAAAAAAAAAGAAACAGACACTTTTTATTGAAACTAATTATTAGCCTTTCACCCATTTCAATATGTGTAACTAGTGTGTATGACTTGAGATGTTAAAGATGACAAAATGACAATGTTTGCAAAGTAAATGATTGCAGATTCAACGAATTCAGGGTACCTGCAGGTTTCAGCAGGTCTGAGGACATTTTTAGTGCCATTTTGAATGAAATTTAAGACTAGAAACATAAATATAGTGGATGGTTGTGTATCCTGCTGTGTTACAATCAAATCATAGCATTTGTCGCTCTATGAAAGTCAACAAAGTTAACTTTTTGTCTGTTTATTGAACATAAAGTGATTCTCTCTGATTTATAGCTGTATGTCAAAGTGTAAACAGTGACCCAGGATGCAGATAAAAATGTTATATCAGCAGCTTTTAAGACAGTATTCACTCTAGTCTCCTTCTTGAAAAGTTCCGCAAAAATAGTTAAATAAATAAATAAATAAATAAACAAACGAACAAACGCTCAAATAAATGAATAAATAAAATTAACAAGTCCTGCCCTGACAAATTAAAGACCTTTCAGTACTTTATTCAAGATCAGAATATAAAATTTCAATGCATTTAAGACTTTTTAAGGCCTTGAAATACATGAATTTCAGACTTTTTAAGGATGTGAAGGAACCCTGAAATTATATGGTAACTCAGATGATAATATTCACCAAAAAAACAGACTGTAGTTGATATTATAGTATTTTCTAACGTGTTAACGTCAGAAGTTTTTCCAAAAACTCATCTCTCTTTGATTACAGAGACTCATTCAGTCACAGGTGTTTGGTTCAGTCACTAATGAACAGATAACAGCTTCTCAGTTTGCTAATGTTAGCTTGAAGCGCGTTTTTAACTTATAAACATGAAACAATATCCACATAACATCAGTGTAACACCAAGTAAAAACACGCTTACTCTGTGGTGTGACATGTTGAATTGTTGACTTTTTTCTCTATAAACACTGCCTAGTGTTTCGCTGGACAACACACACCCGGTTATGACACAGAGAAACGTTGGAGCCGCCAGTAAAGTTAAGTTTCGGTTACTAACCACCGCAGAGCAACCGGCACTCAGGGTTGCCAAATCGGAGGAAAGAACGCGTTAGACAACAGTTCAAAGTAATATGTAAGTTTTAATTTTTGCCCTCATAATGGCGAGTACTTCAGTCATATTTTCGCCAGAGAATTTTTTAAAACCCGAAAAATATTGTGAAAGTAGCAAAATTAAATCGACCCTCTCAGTACTATTTTTTTTTCCAGGTAGCTGAATTTGGCGGAAACCCGCCCAAACTGGCAGCACAAATGGCAGTGTGCTAGGCGGGGTGTTGCATTCAAGTGTTACTCGTTAAAGATAATAACGTGTTTGTGAAAGGGCAAAAGAGGGGAATAAACACCTAGATGAAAACAATGCTCAATATAGTGTCTTCACCCGGTTGTATTCAATCTAAATAAGAAAAACTGAAGAGTTGCAAAGGGGGATCAAGATTTCCACTCTGTGTCACATGATTATGACTTTTTCATAATTTTGACTTTCTATGTTTCATTATCTGTATCTTATGATTTCCCATTTCAAATGATGACCAATTTTCCAATAGATGCTAAACACCATCCCATTTAAATCACACACTGTGACCGTTTTCTTCTTCTTCTTCTTTAAAAAAAAAAAAAAAAACGCTGTAACTCATAACTTTGACTCTTAATAGAGGAGCTATCTAAGATTGTGGCAGTTATGACTTATCAGCCTCTTATTATGACTGTCATTCATCAATCATGAGATGACTTTTCCGCTCATAATTTTGGCTTTAAAGATCTAATATTCACCTTTTCATCTATTTTCCTTTTGATTCCTGTTTTATTTGTAGTACATAATAGTATTTGCCAAGGCACTTTTGATCTTATTTGTATCTGATTCAAATGCAGTCACGCTCCATAGAAAGCAGGAAAGTCTTTCTTAAAAAAGGCAGTCCGAAAGCTGGGCTTGAGGAATTGCCTGGCTTCCAGTCTAATTCAACTTTATTTGTGAAGCACTTTAAACAAGTAAGGCACAAAAATAAAATACACAACAGCTCACATGAGATCAAACTACTATTTCCACAACATGAAAAATACAGTATCAATATAAAGGCACAAGACACAAGTAATACAATAAGAATTAGATTAGTTAAAAAAAGTAAATATAATAATAGAGATGGGTATTAAAAAGGGCTTTAAAAACAGGCAGAGAAAAAACTTGTTTAATATGTTGGGGCATATCATTCCACAGTCTGCTTGGCTCCAAAATTGGCTTGAACATTATTTCACATTTTGAATGATTGTCTCAGTCCAGTCCTAGTCTCCATAGGATGCAGCGTGTATCTCAATTCTTAGATACAGGAATGACATTTAAATCCTTAAATATTAAAATAAATAAAATCAATTAAATAATAATAATAATAATAATAATAATAATAATAATAATAATAATAATAATAATAATAATAATAATAATATCTACTTATCAATATCTTGATCACTTCCAGTTCATCCAAGGAATTTGTGAGGGCATTGAACGCCTCATTATCACTGCTGCGGATTACGATTGCCATCTACCGGTGGATATAGAAACCACCGGCGATACCTACCATAATTCAGTCCGTTTCGTAACACCTATTCTTAAATGTTTAACCTCATCGGAGTAAATGAAATACTGTCTACGCTGTGTCTTGACTACAAACTCTAACAACTCAAAACTTATATCTGAAGGGTATATTTGGTCCTTGTTTGGGTGATAGGTCACAAAACAAGTCCGAGTACTAGTCAGGTGACAGCGTAAAACCTCACTGGAATGACATGTCATTCGACCAATCACGATGAGTATTTCAATACAGGCAGCCAATCAGAGTCAAGGGGTGGGACAAAGGGGTTAGTTTTTTTCAACGAAGAGGAAATCCTAAGGAAATGTGTGGGATCACGCTCGGTGTTTCCAAAGAGCTTGGGCATTATTGACAAACTATTTTCACTGAATGACGTTAGTTTGTAGAGGATACTCATCTTCCGATACAAACACGGGTGTGGTGATAGAAAAGTAAGGGGGGGAAAGAGGGTAAGCGACCGTCGTTAGGGTCAAAATGTCGATTCAGTACGAGGTGGAACAGCTGGCTGACAGCTACGGGGTTGCAGACTCGTTCCCCAAAGATTTTGGTTATGGAGAAGAAGAGGCCGATATCGAGGACAGCCCGGCGCCATCCGATAGCAAACCAAGAATCCTGCTCATGGGGTTGAGAAGAAGTGGAAAATCATCGATACAGAAGGTAAGGAGGAGGGATGATGAAGTACTAGCATTCCGAGGCGAGCGGTGCCTTCCCCTGCTCCATACAAGTAAATGGGACATTAGCCAGCATAGCTAGCGAGGCACTTTAGCATGTTGTGAGTGAATATTATTATTTGTAGCTATACGAGAGGGGTGGACTAAATTTACTGCCCCGACACAGCAAATGACAAGCTCGCCTAAAGTGTTAGCAAATGTTAGTGTAGCTACAGCAGCTAATTATTAACCAGGTGTGGACAGAGACGCAAGGTGCATCTTCACTGATGTGTGGACACAAAGCAGCATGTGACTGTTTGGTTAACAACTTGTCCAACATGCCAAATATATCTCAGCACCACCCAGCTGTGAGGCACAGGGCAGGTCTTGATGTGAAGAACTCACATGACAGCAAAGCGACCACACCTTCATCACTGCAAGTCACAACACTGGGCTCCAAATCAGTGCAGCAGAAACACAAACAGAGAGAAACACCTGCAGTTTGTCAGATATAATCTATTGTTTTGAAATGAGCTCAGGGTGGACTACTAGAAATACTGTGCAAAACTGATTACCCCAAAAAATCACAGTATCAGTATTAGTAGTTTCTTGAAAGTGACACCAATTCACCCCTTACATCCCTCCTGATTCTGGCCTATCTACCATACTATGTTTCAAAGGTTATAACTACAGGGTTCCTACACATCCTTAAAAAAGTCTTAAATTTACATGTTTAAAACTAAGGCCTTAAAAAGTCTTAAATTCATTAAAATGTTATATTCTGGTTTTAAATAAATGACTCAAAGGTCTTAAATTTGTCAGGGCAGGATTTGTTAATGTTTTACTGAATTTATTTATTTTTTCACAGGACTTTTCAAGAAGGAGATTTAGAGTGAAAATTATCTTACAAGCTGCTGATATAATTTATCTGCATCCGAGCTAATCAGTCTATGACTGTGGGGCCACTGTTTGCAACTTTATGTTCAATGAACAGTCAAAAAGTAAACTTGAATGAGTCTCATTAAGTGACACATGCTATGATTTGGTTGTAATGCATCCGAACCCCTAAACCATTGATTGTAATTATGTGTTTTTGGTCTTAACTTTCAGTCAAAGCAGCATTAAAAAAGGTCTTTAAAAGTCTTAGATTTGGCTTGCCAAAACCTGCAGGTACCCCGAACTAAAAAAAAAAAAATTAAGTCCAAATTCACCGGTGACACTTTATTTGAACAATTAAAGTCTCTAGTTTCAGGAAATGTCATGTTGTAGTGTGTTGCTTAAGTTCACATCAGGCTAAAAGCAGCTGAATCACCCTTTTCCTCTAATTGTTTTATAACCATTTCTGAAAATCATCAACTTGAAGATGCTTCATGCCACATCACTTCTAAACCATGTCATCTTCATCTGGGTGAAATTTAAGCTTTCTATGTAAAACCTTGTAGAAGTTTGAGAGTTTGTAATCTCAGGTGACCAAACACCAGGCGGAGTTGTACTCACTGTCCACGCTCTTGTCCAATGACACGGTGCACTCAAAACCAGCTTTGTCAGTGCTCATCGTCCTCTTTTTAGTCAACTATGAAAATCATCAAAAGTTAGTAACATGATGAGATTTAAAAAAGCATTTCAAAGAGGTTGAGTCCCTCAGAGGAAAAGATGAGAAGACACTCCCGACTCTCTGAGACACATTCCCCTGCATAAAATTTCAAAGAATTTGACTTTTATTTGTCTAAAGTAAAAATTATGCTTAAAAGATTCTTGAGCAATCTTTGTGCAAAGCAGACAAGGCTGAAAAATAATACCAAATGGCAGTGATACGCAGGCCCTCAGGCAGACTCTGTAGTGGGACTTACCGCATGGGCTTAGAAATGACTCCCGAAGCCCCTCGACTGTGAGCACAGGTTGTAGGCACCATGCATAGAGGAAGCCATAAATAAAATGTTAAACCAGTTTTTATCTACTCTATCACCTTCTGGGAATGTAAAATATTCATCGCAGACTAATTCAGAATGTGATGATGAAGCTCCTGATGATGATGACCATAAATAGCACTCATGTAACATCCACTTAGGAGGTCGAAATTTGCCAGCCAACACTCTGCAATCTTGAAATACTAAAACACAATCAATATCAAATAAACCCAGGGCACTGTGGAGCTGTCGCCCACCTCATCATGATCATAAACCATCCTTAACTTGAGGAGCTTTACTTTTGCGTGATCATATTCTTCAAGTCAAGTAAAGTCTACCTCTTTCCAAATGGCCCTGTTGTTGAATAATAGATGAGATGCAGTTGTGCCCTCTATAATAGTTTATTATTGATGTTAAAATTCAAGGAGGGAGTAGAATCTAGCTGTCTATAGTGTGACTTTCAATGAGTCTATCCTACATTCACTGCCTGCAGAAACACAAGTATGAAGTGTGCGAACAAACCTTCAAATCCTCACAAGCCTCTTATTAGGCAGGAATAAAATCATGTAAACTTGCTTTTGTTGGTTCATTGGCTTGTGGCCTCAAGAGGTTAAGGAATTAAAAACTCCAGCTCCTCCAGCGTCACCTGCTGGATTTTATTCTCTACCTGTTACTGTAGTCAGAGTCCAGGACCCTGACAAACCTTGACCACACTCACTTTTTAGCTTCACTGCCCACTGTAATAAAGCATGCAGCTCAAACATGCTGAATGCAGAGCAACACTAGTTACATCAGACGAGTGAGTCTGCAGAGTTTTGCCCTTTTCCCTCCTTCACTCCATGTGATGTCTGAATGATGTCTTTCTGCTTTTATAAGTGGTCAGAAACATAACTGGTGGTAAAGTCAGCTCTTTGGGAACAATACAGTCTTGTAGAGGCCTGTTGTAATCTTTAGCCAATGAAGAAAAACCTACAAAAAAGTGTTGAAAAATAAGTCCATATCAAATAATTATTATAGATTTGTACCCTTAATGTTGAGTCTCTTTTTGAAAATTGTGTTAAGGGGTTTAGTTTTTATCCATGGTCTTATAAATGTAAAGTAACAAATAAAGCCCAAGTCATTCTGATTGGGCTATGACTTTGTGATATATGACCAAAACATAAACCCTCTTTTCATTTCAGGTGGTGTTTCACAAAATGTCCCCCAATGAGACCTTATTCTTGGAGAGCACCAACAAGATCTACAAGGACGACATCTCCAGCAGCTCCTTTGTAAACTTCCAGATTTGGGACTTCCCGGGTCAGGTGGACTTTTTTGATCCCACCTTTGACTATGAAATGATCTTCAGAGGAACTGGAGCCTTGATATTTGTCATCGATGCTCAGGTAGAGAACATGAAAAAAAGAAGATTGAAATAATGCATACATAGTCTAATAAACAGGAATTAAATGTGTCGTTTCACAGCAGCACTTTGGGTGTTTTTACCTGCTGTGAGTTTAAAAATCTGTGTCATGTTTCAGATATGCTGGTGTCACACTTTTTTCCGGTACATCAAGTGAAACTGATCACATAATTAAAACAAACTTCTTTATTGTCCAGAATCAGGTGATACAAAGAAACACTTGAGAGGGAAAAGAGTGATGAGCAACCAGAGCAGCAGTAATAAAGGACAATTACACATCATGGCTTTGTGCCAGTTTTATCCACAGGATCTTAAGTGCTTTCAAGAAATAATCTCAGCGATGATGTTATCCACAGCTGATCTCATCACAGGGTTTATTTGTTCTCGAGGAGGTGCATCAGATTCAATTAGTCTCAGCAGCTCGTCACACCGAGATTTCTGAGGAGACTCGATTTTGTCGTGCTGGTTTGTACAACAATAGCAGCACACTTCCTCGTACCTGCTGAGCCTGTAACACCTCTAATGGACAGCATGGCTTGATTTTCCTGCTTGTCTAATGACAGCAATTAAGTGTTGCATTGTCATTCAGGTGTGTCTCTTTTATGTACAGAAACAAAGTAGAAAATTCTATATAATAATCAAAACAGACAGTAATCTGATGTGACTATTTATTCTAATGCTTCATGAGGATTAATTGTTGAGTTGTAGATTGTGATCACATCCATTTTCTCCTTTAAGCTGTGATCTAAAAATAAATCTCCCTTGTAGGATGATTATGTGGAGGCTCTGGGCAGGCTTCACCTCACTGTGTCACGAGCCTACAGAGTCAATCCTGAGATCAACTTTGAAGTGTTCATACACAAAGTGGATGGGCTCTCAGACGACCACAAGATCGAGACCCAGAGAGACATCCATCAGAGAGCCAACGACGACCTGGCAGACGCTAGCTTAGAAAAGCTGCATCTCAGGTACATCTTATTTGACATGGTTTGAGTTGGTTTACACATCTGTATCAAATTTGACAAAGATTCTCCACCTAGAAATGAACAAGCAGCCAAAGCTACCTGCTGATGTAAAGGTTACTAACAAAATAGTAAGAGAAATACATTGTTTACAAATCTGAATGGCAGGATTTTTGAGCAATTTTTGACAAAGTTGATTATAAAATTCAGCTGCAGTGTAGAAATGGGCTTGAACAGCTGGGCACAATAGCTTATCAAAAGAACTTGAATCTACATAGATATTAATTTCCTGTCACAGTGTGCATAAACATAGTTAAAGCCTTTGTACTCTGTTACTGAACTATAGAGCAGCTAATTGCAGAGCTACTCGAGGTGTAATGACAGTTCTCCACCTTGATAGAGTGGATGAAGAGGCTCAAACCTCTTACCTGGCAGTGTACATTTATTCTTAGGCCTGGATTGATTTTTGTTCACACAACAGCAACATTTGAACAACACAGTGTCAGAGTAACTCACTCTGAACAGTCAGCTGTATCCCTCCCTGTTGCCTTGTTCAACAGAAGTGATATCAGAACAACAGACGTCAGTGTAGACAAAGGACTGTCTCTTTTTCGGCAAATCTTCCAAATTGTAACCACAAGTTCTATTTTATGTTCTGCCCATTAGCGTACACTCTGGTTGAACCTTTATCTGAGTTTCTCATGTGATGTAAGAGGCTTTTTTTTTAGATATGATGTCATCAGCTTTTATTTTCAGAGAGAGCACATGGTCTGCCTACTTCCTATAGAAAAATTAATGATTCTGGTGCTTTGTGATGATAGGACGCTCCATAGCGCATTCTATTGGCTAAAACCCGCAGCCCCCTCAGCTACTTTCACCGACATCTATGACATTGTTTTATACATGTCATTGTGCCAAGGCTTACAAAAAATTTAAATTGGACGTGTGTACATCGGACACATGGACGAGGAAAACTTATTAAACGATTTTTCCTTGAACAATGGGCATGACCAGAGGAGGCGACCAAAGTTGACCATTTTTTCTCCAGTATGCAAAGTCGAGGGTCAAAGAACCACAACATAGAACCTCAATAGCTCGTATGTGCAATTTTGGATCTGGACCAGAGTACACACACAATCAGTGTCACAGCCTGAAAGCATGTATATGTCTTTTTTTCCATGAAAGTAAGGTGCCCCATGCTGACATCAGAAAGTAATGGCTTATTGCTGAGGTACATCCAGCTACACATGCTTCAGGAGCTGCATGTTATTTCACTTTTGTTTCGAGGAAGTTGTGCACATATGCTGTGGCCACAACATTCAACAGGAGCACAAAGGCGAGGGCCTGCATATTGCTGATTTCGGCTTTAAATTCTAAAAGAACTTGTTTTTAAAATAAGGAAAATTTCATCATCCTTGGTAACTTTTTCTCATAGAGAATCGCCAAAAGTCATTTCTTTTTTTTAGAAAAAAGTGTGGCACGTGTCTCGAAGTGTTTTGAAAGGTGTTAACGTGTCAGCATAAAGTCATGTCTAGTTCATGTTTGCGTTCAGTTCAGTTTGTGCATAAAAAAAAACATCATGACCACAGGCTTGTAACTCGTGATTACATCTCAGAGTCAGCTGTTAGTTGAGGGACAGTCCGAGAGCCATAGGAGAAAAATATTGGAAGGAAAGAGTCAGTCACTGTTGGTGATGTGCGAATGTTTAGTTTTGTGAGGTCATGACGTACAGATGGCCTGCGTCTCTCTCTACTGTGAGATTCCTCTCAGAGCTCTTAATAGCGAAAGAACAACCTGAATGCTTCAGATACCAGAGCTGCTGTGAGCTCATCATCCAAAGGTCTAGAGGTCAAAACAACACAACTAAAAACCCACTTTTGAGAAGCTAGAATAGAGATTTTTACTACCAAGATGATCATTTATGAATCAATATGAAGCACTTGGTAATCAGTTGTCTTCCAGGTAACAATAGAGGTGGGTAGAGTAGCCAAAATTGTACTGAAATTAGAGTGTTGTTACTTTAGAATAATATGACGCAAGTAAAAGTAAAACAGTAAAAGTAACAACTGGGTAACAAACATGCTAAAACAACGTGCAGGAAAAAGTCAAAAGAAGTAAGTTCAACATATCACAATGAAACAACCAATAAAAACATGCATCAATCACCATTTGATCACGAGTTTACAGCACAGGATCACACAAAATGAGCACAATGATCACTTTCTGCAGCTCTTAACCTGAAAAATCATTCTGGAACAGTAAATATGTGGCATTACATTAAACAGACTGTCCTTCCTGACCTCAGTCAGCTCCACTATTAATGTTTGGGCTGTGTTGGCACACAGCTTTCAGTTTTATGTGAGGTGAGATTGTTGTTCACTCCTGTCAGACTGCTGGAGCACTTCTGTTTATTTAGTAGCACAGAGGTTTTTTTTTTCTCGCCCTGCCTTATGGTGCTTTATGATGCTGTTTTCACTGCAAAGCGTGGTGAAGTTGAGCTCCTGCCAAGTGTTTATAGACAGTCTGATAAACCAAGAGCTTCCTCTGGGTCTGACTTTTCATTTATATATCCAGTAACCAAATATCAACCATGTGTGAAGAGTTGGTGTAGATACATGAAGAGGCGGAGAGGGATTGATTTTATAGTTACTGATGCTTTTTTCTGTCAGAATCAGGGTTTAATGATCAGCTCTTTCTTCCACATAGTGTCTATCATGTGATCTCGTGACTGTATTTTTACCTGCTTTCATGTCTTTTAAGGAACCGAGAAGTGTTTCCTCTACGTAACTGCCTACTCACTTCCTTTTTTGGTACATGTTTTTTTTCTCTTTCACTCAGCTTTTACTTGACAAGTATTTACGACCACTCCATCTTTGAGGCCTTCAGCAAAGTGGTGCAGAAGCTCATCCCTCAGCTCCCCACCCTGGAAAATCTCCTCAACATCTTCATTTCTGTAAGTAAAGAACAGCCCGGAACAACACTGTGCAGATGAGTTGTAAGATTGTCATTGAGCAGTGTGATTTACGTGTGACAGGCTGCATGATGTGAGTCACTGCCAGCCCTGGTGCCTCTTTATGGTTAGCAGTTCCTCCAATCACACAACAGTCCTTGGTTTTACTGCCAGACTGTGGATTTCGAAAGTTTTTTTTCCTTTTTTTTTTTTTTTTTACCTCAGATACACTCTAAGGGATACATACTTTGTATTATCTTCATGGGAGAAATAATTCCTTGTATTCCATTTTCTACCAGACAGTTCAATGTGCAAAAGGTGCTTTTCAACCACAGCTACTTTCCCAAGAAATGAGAAATCGTTTGAGGAACTTTGTGCTTTGTGATGATGACAGGAACTTCTGTCTGGACTCAGTTCTGCAGTCATTGATCTACCCCTTGAAACTGTCCCACCCGGGGTTATATTTCCCCAAATGCCCATGAAGATTGGGGGACGTAGCCTTCAACCCCTTGCAGCTCTTGAACGGCCTATTTCAGTTCAACTTTTGTTTTTAATAGATAGCTAAATCAATTGTCTCACTCCCATTTCTTTTTTTTTTGAATGTCGCAACTCTGCCGAGGCTCTTTTTGTATCCAACAGTGCGAAATATGATTAAGAGCAACTTTCCAACTTGGGATGGGTATTGAGAACTGGCTCTTGGGAAGAATTGATAAGAAATGGTTCAGTCCATCAACATCATCAGCCTTTTTTTTTTTCAATGATTCCCTTGTTCATTCTTACATAATGCT
Source organism: Thalassoma bifasciatum (assembly GCA_008086565.1). Taxonomy (NCBI): domain Eukaryota; kingdom Metazoa; phylum Chordata; class Actinopteri; order Labriformes; family Labridae; genus Thalassoma; species Thalassoma bifasciatum. The sequence continues at coordinate 173,071 of RPOG01000985.1, read as the reverse complement.
AGAGCAGCCAGACATTACGTTGACTACTCTGCCCCAGCTAGCCTAGCAGATAAGTGACTGTGTCCCAAGAAAACTCTGATTCAGGACTTTCCACTTGGAGTTTTACTGAAGAAACTTTAGAACTGAACACACAAAGATATATACACTATTCTCTTACAAGAGATTCCTTTTCAACATGTTGGACATATATCCTGGTGGTGAAAAAGCAACCAAACAAACAATGGGCCACAGGAACCACTTATAAGTATTTACAACCACTTAGTCTTTTAGGCCTTTTAGTCCCCGGGAACATTTACCTGGAACTGAAAGTTCTTGGAACGTCTTTTGGTGGAAAAGCGTGTTATGAAAAGTTGAAAATGTCAGATTGTCGCTAAAAAACTTTCTTAGCTTTAGACCCTTTTGCTTTGACTCAACATTGTAATCATTTTACATGTACTTTCGGAAAAATGTTTAAATGTCATGATTGAGTAATGCAAACAGCCTCAAAGAGCTTGTGTTTCCTCCACTGACATTAGATCCTGGCTCAGGAATGACTTGCAGATTTTATTGAAGCTCATGTTATGTCACTTGATGCTGGGTTTCGGAAATCTATATTCTTAGTTGTGTAAATGTTTTATGATATGCTATGTTTTATGCACATGTCCCATAAAACAGTGATTTTAAAAGCTTTGTAAAATCTTCAGTTTCATTTTGATTCTATTGAGCTGGTTGGACAAATGATGTCCTGCCAGGCAGTCAGCTTTCAGTCTCCTCTTGAGAATGAGATGTCTTGCTGTTTGACATGTAATAGTGAACAATTAGTCATGAAAATGCGTCATGCTAATTATTAATGAAAGACAACATTAGCTGCTGCCTGGGGGAAATCTCATCACACAGCATTTGTCATTGTATCACCCACTCATACTGTCTAAATATCTAAGTTTTTCTTCAGTAGAACCCTGATTCTTAGCTACATCTGTCAACACCGACTTCTCCCTTTTTCTTTCCACTATTGCCTCTGACAGAATTCAGGGATTGAGAAGGCCTTCCTCTTTGATGTGGTCAGTAAAATCTACATCGCCACGGACAGCTCTCCCGTCGACATGCAGTCGTATGAGCTGTGCTGTGATATGATCGATGTGGTCATTGACGTCTCCTGTATCTATGGGTGAGTGGATTCACCGTCTTATTAACAGTATTAAAAGAGTTGTTTTTTAGCTTTACCTGACTTTTTACAGTCAAATAAAAGTCAGTTAAAGAATTTTCACTTGAACTTCCTGTAATGACCTCGTGCTTAAAGAGAGTTCACCCAAGTGTTGTCTGAGGAGACTTTCATTGAAGCGTAACCTAATTAATCGTCTCTTTGCTTAATTAATCCACTTCCTTCCCCCTGAACTCCTTCGTGTTTTGCTGTGCCACACCAGTCTGAGGGAGGACGGCAGCGGCAGTGCTTACGACAAGGAGTCCATGGCCATCATCAAGCTCAACAACACCACTGTGCTGTACCTGAAAGAGGTCACAAAGTTCCTGGCCCTTGTCTGCATCCTGCGGGAGGAGAGCTTTGAGCGCAAAGGTAAACTGTCAGAGAGCTCTGTGGTTCCCCAAGGTCCATTCGGCTTAAATTGGCTAAAGGTGATGTGGCCTTTTGTCAGGGTTTATCATTTCTTCCACGGGTGAATGGAGTTCAAGCAAGGGGACCTGTTCTGCTTTGAGGTGAATTAAAGGGAAATCCAGTCATTTAAGTTGGGAGCTTAGAAAAAGACTGATTTTGAAAAAAAGTTGAAATCTTACAAAGCAACTTTGTAGCATAATTTGTTTACCCCTTCTCATCTGGTAAATTTTGAGTATTGAAATTTTCCTCTACATCACTGTAGGTCCTAACAATAGGCTTTGATGGCCTTAAACAGGGTTCCCAGGCATCCTGGAAAACCTCAAAATTCAGGAAAATTATTGACCAATTTTCTAGTTATGTAAAACAAATGGCAAATAAGAAAAAAAGTCAGATGTCCTGGAAAAAGTTAAGTTATTGTGGTAAATTATTTATCCCCCCCCACCCTGTGAGCTAATTCCATCAGGTTACAAGTTCTGCGCGTGCATTTCTATTCTCTTCGTATCATCTGGGCAACATTAAGGTACGCTTCTTCGCTTCTCGCTGGCACAGCACCCTTTGTGATGCTCCCAGCCAATCAAATTTGCATTTCTGCTTAGAGCAGTCCTGCAACCTGGTGCAGTGCTTCAATTGATATTAGTGCTAGATTTAGTGACTTTTCAGACCCGGTTAAGGACTTTGTGACTTTGAGTTGAAAAGTTTTGCTATTATTGGTCATGTGGTCACAGGCTCCCCTCTGTCCTCTGATGAGTGACAGGTGGAGTGAGATGCTACATTTCTGACTTCATCAGAGCGGAAGGTTTTTTGTTTTGTTTTGAAGTTGTTCTTTTGAGCTTCTCATGCCTTTGGTACAACTTAGGAGGACAGTGGATTGAGTAGGAAAGGGGGAGAGAGTGGGGAGTTACATTAAGGAAACAGGCCGCATGCCGGGCTCGAACCTCGAGCCACCTGCGCAAGGATGAACCTCATGGTGTGCATATGATATGGAATATGGAGCAGGAATATGGATGAATATATTATGTTATAACTTGTCTCTGTATAATCTGAAAATGTTCTGGAAAAGCCCTGGAAAATAATTTTGGAGAAGAGATGGGACCCCGTAAAAGTTTAGATGAAATCTGTTTTGAGTCATTCGAAGTGCATATATTAGTTATTTTGTTCATTTTTCCCCCACTTATGCAAATCCACTCACATGAATTAGTCAAAACAATATCCTGTTTCTTTGTTGCCTCCTCAGGATTGATAGACTACAACTTCCACTGTTTCCGGAAGGCCATCCATGAAGTGTTTGAGGTTGGAGTTTCCACCCAGCGTCCAGCGGGCTCCCAGGCAGTGGGCTCACCCTGCAACAAAGCCGTTGCACTAAATGGCACGCCGCGCAACACTGTCTAGACACTGATGCAAAATAAAAATAAAAAGACACAAAAAGAGATGGAAGATGAAGAAGAGCCAAGGCGCCTTTAAAGGACAGACTACTAAACTGGAGCTCAGCGGTGCGCCAAACAACAACCCCTGCTCCCAGCACCCAAAGGACTGAGAGACGGCACTGGGGCACAGCGGGGATGGAAGGGAAATTCAAGCATTTGTTTCAGGAAAATGCAAAGCACTGTGTTGGCTGCGAGGAAGTCTAAAGAGCAAAACTGCACCCGAACACGGAAAGGTTCAGGATCTTTCTTTGGATTTCCTGAAGTGGTCAAAGTCTGTGATGATTTGCTGCTGCTGGTCCCTCTAAATGAACAATGTGAGAGGGAAAACACTCTCTCTATCTCTCTCTCTCTATGGACAAACTGTGATGTCAGTTTTCAGGAATCTGTCTAGTGATGAACCCACCCTGACCACTTCTGTGCTGATTTAAAGATGGCGGACAGAAACTGCTGGTTGTAACCCACACATGTTCAGAGATGGCCTTATGTAGATGAAGCTTGTCTGCAGTGCAAGCTTTCTCTCACCACCACTCACCTCACCCTACCTGGATGCTGCCCGAAACTCGCTTTTTGGTTTCACTTGTGAAGGGAAAACAGACTGAAAAGGGATTGTGCTGTCCACATTGGTCTTGTGTGTGAATGCGTGTGTGTGTTTGTGTGAATGCAGGTATATATGTGTGATAAATGAGGAGGATTTGATAAGATCCCAGGCAGGGCTCTGTCTTTTCTGTTCTCAATTAACAGCAGCTTAGCATTATTAAACTCGTCTCAATCAGTGAAATTAACTTTCTGTGTGTACTCCACCGAGAATCAAACATATGATTGATCTTTTGATAGGTTGCAAAATAAGTTTGACTGGAAATTTGGCAATATTATTTTGCAAAAGCACTGCCAAAATGTTGACACGATTCAGAGACAGTGAAATGATGAAACAAAATGAAAGAAATGTATTCAGTCTCGCTGAGTGACAGGACTGGCGGAAACTTTAATGATGATGATATGAAGAAAACTTGCATGTTTTCCACGCACAGTTTCAGTCCTGCCCAAACAACTCTGAAAGCACTTAGTTTGGCTTAGTGAGATTCACTAAAAGTGTACCCATTCCAAGCATGCATACATCGATGTGTTGTCAAGTTGTATTGTTCTCAATCATAATACTGCTCATTTATTCAAAGAGTGAAAATGGAACTAACAGAAATTTACACTGATGGAGGAGACAAAGACCAAATTTCATTACTTTTGATCTTACAATAACACCTGAGATATTCACATCTGCATTCTCTGATCTATCAGGAGACAAAGAGCCTGAGTCCTGAAGCATGTTGACACATTATCATGGTTAAATTAGTTTCAGATTCTTAGCTGTTTTCAATCAGCGGTCAGGTAACCATTTGCTTCATGAAACAGGCCCGATATCTTCTCAACCCACTCGTTATCAATACCTGAAAATAAACACTTGCACATCAGAACTGTGATGGATGATTGATTTGTGTATCGTGATGCTATCTCATGTGAAATAAACGGAAATTTACATTTATTGTTTGTTGGTTGTATCATTGACTGCAACATTTTGACCTTTCCTCCTCCCATCAGGTCATTGTCAAAACAGCTCTGATGTAATGAGACATGGGCCAATGTAAAGTGTGTGAGGGCTCTGACTCTTTCAGCCTTTAATGCACTGTTTTTGTAAGTGGGTATATGTGCAGACTTAGCACGAGGGAATTGGCCACAGCTCCTTGTAAAGTGACAGAATCAAAGGATTCCAAGGGTAAGGCTACAAGCACAGCAGAGTCGTAAAACAGGTAGCATGAAAATAAATGAAAAAAGACAACAAGAACTGTGTAAACTAATACCAATGTAGATGCTTCAAAAATATAATTCTGCCTGTCTACAAGAATAAGAGTCTAAAAAAGCCTTAATTTGCCCAAATCCAAATTGAAAACCAACTTCATTAACTCAGAGATCTTTTTCTTTTCAGCATTGTGCAACTTTTTTGGAGTTTACTTGTCCCTGTTTCTATTTTTTTAAAACATTCCATATGTTGTTTTTGGACCATGTTCAATTAAAAAATATATTTTAAATGATATGAAAGCTATCAAAATAAGTATTTATGAGCATTTCATGACTTGGGGTCATTTTTGAAACAAAGTTGTGTGCATTTCTGTAGAGACTCAAAAGCTTTTATTAAAAATTGTAATTATTGGTATAGTTTCTATATTAGATTCCTAGAGATTGCCTCAGTATCACCAGGTAATCGCATGTAACTATGTACCTACAAAACGTGCCTACTTATCTTTTAACCTAAAGAGGCTTAACATAAACACAAGATGGTGCTATAGGACTGTCATAGCATTCCTCTTATGGTTCATGCCTCTCAAAGTCCAATAACAGAGTTGGCAGGCATCATTGTGTGGTCATGTATTATAAACTACTCAGCCTATAATGATATGTAGCCTGTAACTGTACTTCTTGCTCATTTATCTGTCCTGCAAGTTGAGTGGAATAAACAGTTTACCAGGTTGTTTATGACTACTATAGAGAAAGCTTTAGCTCATATCTTAATTTCTGCTCATTTCTACATGTTAAAAGTCCAAAGCCCCATTTTAAACTTTGGCAAACTTCAACAAAAATTACTTGTTGCAATTCTTTGATGTGATAGTATAGATCTAGATTATATTTGTTCCTTGTGAGCTGTCTGTTTTTTTTGTTGTTGTTGTTTTTTTTTAAAGAAATTAATGTAAGGGGCTGAGGGGAAATCTCCTTACTGGTTTAAAGCACATAAAAACAACAGGCTGAATAGCTCTGCCATGCAAGTTATTCACCAGTTAAGTTAAATAAGCCTCACAGCTACTGTCACAGGCCATTATGTGGGGAGCAGGCGAGACAGCTAAACACCACTTCCACACAATTTAGATGCAATAAAACACTGACAGCTTTTTTATCCACTTCATTAAGCCAGTAATTTCTTATAAAAATCTCCCGCATTAATCCTGGCCATGGTTTCCCCGCGGTTCCTTAAGCTCTCCTCCAACCTTAGCTGCCTTGCTTTGATGCTTACTCAAATAGGCGCTAATTTGAGATAAATTATGCACCCGCATGTAGCCAACCCATGCCAAGGAATATAAAGTGTGACATCCTGAAAGATGGTGAATTAAAGCAAAGTGTGATATCTCCTCAGCCTAATGGCAGATAGGTTAGGCCTGTCAGCCTGATGGTTTGTTGATCCAAAAGTCACTTCATATTCAGAGAAGAGGAGAGGCCCTGTTTGTGTTGTTTTGAAGGTTACTGGACTCTGAAAGGATTTTTGTTTGAGGTCATGGTGGACAACTGGTCATCACCGGGTCTTCTAAGGAGTAAATTAAGATTATCCAGCTGTTGTTTCTCTGCCACTGAATTCTGTGAGAAATAAGACAATCAGGGCTAATTGTTTTGATCTTTGACAGCATTTACAAAGTCAGCAGCAGAAGAGGAAAATCAGTGAGTGAAATGCTGTGATTTCTACTGTTGATTTGTACAGGGAAGATTTTAAGCATGCAAACAAAAGAGTTTGTAGACAAAACTCATTTAACACGGACTATAGAAAAACTCAATGATTGATGGTTCATTTACTCAGAAGTCAACAAAAGTGAAATCTTTTTAAGAACAGTTTGTGTGTGTGTGTGGGGGGGGGGGGGGGGGGGGGGGTCCCATTTTTGCACGTCACTTCTGACTGTCATCCTTTTCTCTACACAAATAGCTTAAAAATATAATTTAAAAGAAAAAAACTGTGGTTGGTTAAGTGCACAAGGTTTATAACTTCATGTGTGTTCCCCCTTAAATCCTGTCTACCACAAAGTCTAAACAGAGTGTTTGCAGACAAAAAAAAGAAAAGAAAAAGTTAAAAAGGAATTAAAATAAAGTTGCAAAAGAAAAATAAGGCAAAACAGCCACTCTCACCCCCATAAATAAACACAAATTGAACTCTGAACTGCAAAACAAAGTATCCTAACTGTTTATTTAAACTGAGCCAGAATGAGGTAACTATTTAATCCATAGAAACTCTTACTGTATGGAATATAAAGGAGAAAACAAGCTTTTCATACTTATTTCATATGACAGCCTTGTTGGAGGGGGGTAAGAAGATCAGAAAATGTGCATGGTCTGGCAAAGCTTTCTTGAACCAAGGTTGAATAAATGTTATCATTTATTTCCAACTTTATATGTTGGATTGATTGTCACATTTCTGCTTTTGGTTATTCAGTACCGTACCTTCAACTTCAACTCTGGTTGATAACCTATTTTACTTTTTACTCTTTGTCAGGTAGTTGAAGTTTTTTTAATTTTTTTTCCTCAATTGGTTTATTGACTCAAGCCTGATTCTAAGACGAAAATTAGTTGCAGGATTGCAGTCATTTTTATGAGGCCTTGCCCATTCTTATAATCCTTTTTCTTCTTTTTTGAACTAGCACAGGCACAAAATATTGCCCTCAGCCTCTTAAAAATGACATATTCATATATGTTTATGATTAATGCTTCAAAAAATGTATTGTGGATCTATTTGGAAAGTCAGAAAAATAGAATTACGAGTATTTCAAAGTCAAAACAATGTTTTATAGACACTTGGATTCAAGCTTCTGAGAAATTTGTGGATTAAATGGACAAAAAGAGATCCAAGAAAACAATGTGTCAGATAAGATGAATAATGGTTGGGTTTCTTGGTGGACTGAAAAAGACATGCAAACTGGGAGGTCAAAATGTTTGTGAAGTTGTAAATCCTGATACTAAAAAAGTAGTTCAATCCCATCTCAGGATGAAGTTTACTTTTTGTGAAACTCATAGACAGTGACTCATTCTGATCTGTAGATGGGGCTGTTGTCTGCTGTTTCAGTTTTCATCCCTCACACTTCTCTCAGTGTTTCTGCTTCACAGTGCAGGCAACATGGATATCAACTTCGCACACACACACACACACACACACACACACGCGCGCACATGCACACACACTGTTCCTGCAGAAAGAGAGGACTGGGGAGAAGTTGAGGAAACACTGGACAGAGAGAGAGAGAGAGAGGAAGAGAGAGGGTTGCTTGATGTACAGCTGTAATTTGGCTTGGTAGCGGCTGCTGAAATTGGCTTGCTTTATCAAAGGCAGCTCTGCTTCTGCCCCCTGTCCCTAATAAGAAAGCTTAAGCAATAATGATATAAAGGCAACTGAACATACTTTTCCCTGTGATGTCACGCTCACTTCCGCTCATGTTGGCCCACCCTTCATCTTCAACGTCTTAGTATCATTACAACCATGATATTACTACAAAGCTGTTAATAAAACTCAGTCAGCGCTGTGTTATCTGCCATCTTCACGTTTTATTAGCCGTGCTTATGAGGGACGAAGGGAAAATGATGTGGCTAAGTGAGACGTCTCAGAGGCTGGTGACAGGTGAAATACAGTCCATTTGTTGAAGTGTAAAGAAATGCAGCTCATGTGAGCGTCTTTGTACAGAGCAGACAAGGAACTGATTACAGAGAGGGATAGTTTGGAGAAAGCTCTCAACAGAAGTTCACTGTCAGGTTTCTGATAGTGCTGCTTTACTTCTGATTAAAACAATGTAAGAGGAAGATTCAGGTTGTTCATAAAAGGTATAAAACATAATGACTGCATGGATTTAGATTGATTATATTAGTTGAGCTCGATCATGGAAGTGGAAAGAAATCTGGTTTCTTTTTTGCGCTTTTCATCATTCCTACATTGACACTTGGAATATGAGACTCTTTGTGACACATTTCTTTTAGCCACTCTTCTTTAAAAATCTGGAATTTAGTTGGCACACCATTAAATGTAGCTTGTAGTTGTTGTTGTTGCCTTATTTTGATTAAATAAGATATTTCGTGTTAACTCTTGTCTGAGTTTGGTTAATTTAGACTTTTTCGTTAACTGAACTTCTTTAGGTAGTTGTTTGAAATGGCAAATCTATTTCAGCTAAATTAAACTCTTCAGTCTTCAGTTTTTGTGCTATCGCAAGCTCTCATATCCACCATGCTTCCTCCTCATTGATGCTGTAACTGTTAGGCTACAATTTGCAAAGGTATTCTGGGTATAACTTGAGAGCTGCAGCTTTCCTTCACAGCTGGGAGGGGCTATGGTGATTGTCAAGTCAACATGTATTATTGATTTATTTGGATATAGGATTTCAAGTTGGAATATATTTCATAGTTTAGATGATGACAACTTATAATTAAGTGTTATCACAACAACTTCAGTAATCTTTGTCATGTTGATGTAGAATAATGTGCTGAAATAACAAATGTGCAAAATCACATTTTACAGTGTAGAAATTGATTCCTGATCCTAATTGGCTGAGGCCTGTTAACTTTTTATTAAAGTATTTCCTTTTTTTTTTAGACTCAACCTAAAGAAATTATTTAATCCAGCTCAAAATTTAATAGATCTAAGAAACACTGAATGAGAATTTTGAGTTGTGGTTGTGCTTATAAAAAAAAAAAGGAGAATTTTCAGATTTCAATGTTTGCAGGGAAACATTAAACTGAGCATTTTGTTTTCTTACTTAAGTGTAATATAAGTTATTGAAAAAGAATACAGGGAAAACAAATTTCAGATCCATCCATTTTTGCTCAACAACAAAATAGAAAGCTTATAAATCCCCCTCTTAAAGAAGTCTTTCTTGTTGTCTCATTTTTCCCAACTTCTTGAAAGCTGACCCTTGTGGATTTTGCAACCAACTAAAAAATTGTCATTTCATTCTCTCCTTTGAAGTCTTCACCTCTTCACTTTACCACACTCCTCCGTTAAACCTTTAACCTGCAGCAGAGGCAGGACCTGAAGGAGAACAGGGGAGAAAGAGGAGGATAACAAAGGTGTGAGTTGTGGGAAGGGACAGGCATCTCCTGTATTTTCTCGCTCAGGCAGCGGAGCGTGGCGCAGAGAGGCCAGCGGGCCAGCAGCCAGCTAATGGGGACCAGCAGTGAGCAGGGGCCGGGGACGGCGCTGACAAAAGGAGCAGCGACAGATGCCATTATCTCAGCCTCATGCAGATACAATGGAGCTGGACGACACAGACCCTGACACTGACAGACGTGTGTGAGTGTGTGGAGAGCCTGTGTGTGTATGTGTGTGTGTGTTCATGGTGAGGTTAATGGAACACGATAGAGAAGAAGTGGATTATGGTGGAGAGTACAATTTCTTGGTAACACTTGTCTGGGCTCCACTGCCCCCCATGCATGCATACATGCGTGTATGTGCGAGTATGCAATTCAAGTGTGTTTTGGTTCGAGCCTACATGACCCTGCCTTGTTACACAAGACAGCTAGATCAGTCACCCATCACTTGCTTAGAATTCAGGGGCCTTGTAAAAAGCACATCACATTTGATCCCAAATTTTCCTGGATGTTTCTCTTGACCTTAAAATATGCAGCTTTGACTTCACCCAAGGATGTTCTGGTCATTTGGAGAACCAGAAAAGAAGTCAGGGTGGGGTTATGAGGGGGATATGGCGATACGTTTCGAAGGATTGGCAAAGGCAGAGAAGGGCTGTTAAGCAGCAGTTTCTGGAGGGATAAGAAATGTGAGCTTTAGCCAGTGTAGTGCGGTGACATGGGACAGCGTTATTGACTGTGGCGGCGCGTGCTGACACTGGATTGTCAGCCCCTGCAGTCATTTGCCAGACTGAGCGAATGCAGGGATCAGAGTTTTTGGAGCTTAGAGATGGGAGAGATGAAGAAAGTGAGAAAGAGAAGAAATGGCAAAGAAAAAAATAAAGGGACGAGTAAAAAAATTGGCATCCATACAAATGCTGAATATACACATAACACATACACACACACACACACACACACACACAGAAAGGCACACACACAGAGCTTTTGGACGCCCCGCTGGGTGTCTGACACTGATGCTGCCAGACTAATCAGGGTACTTTCTCTCTCACTCTCACTTGCTCATTAGTGTTGGAAAAGAAACCAGACAGTTGTGACGTTGTAATGACGTTCTGTCGAGCTGTTGTACCAAGTTTGGTGTGTGAGGATCAAGTTTTGATACTAAAGGAGTAACTTTCACATAAATAAACACATCAAGGGCTTTAATTTCAAGCTTGATAAATCTGTAGAAGTGGGCTGATAAAATTATATTTGTCAAAGGGGTAGCTTGTGAGAAAAAAGAAGGAATTTTCATCAGCATATATTCTTTTCAAAGTAAGGTGCTTGCTCTGTAATGCAAGGCACAGGTTTGAAGACATTGATTAAAATGGCAAAAATGCAGATTTTAGCACTTCCACATTGACCTATGCTTCTAGATTGGAGGTTGCAGCTTGCTTTTCATAAGTTGGAACTAAGATGTTAAGCTCCCCATGAAAGACAAATCTTTGATTTTTTTACACATGACTTGGGGTGTGATTGATTCACAGGTGAGCACACCTAGCTGCTAGCGAAGAGACTTTTTTGTCAGTGAATAGTTATAATATGGCAGCTTTCATTTGGACTTCAAAACTTAAGAAACCAGAGAGTTAGACCAGGGAGATTGGCCCAACCTCAGTGTCCACACTCACTGACTTTAAAGCATGTCCTCTTTGAATCTATGAGGGTTCAGAGCTGTCTGACCGCCTCACTAAAAACTGTGTAAGGGAACTTGTACTGATTTTTTGAACCCTCTATGCACCCTTTCTGTAAGTAAGCATATATGCAGACTTAGCATGAGTGAATCATTGCAATGTGATGTAAAATCATAGAAACACAGGGTTCCCAGTGGAAGCTAACAAACATAGTAGGATTAAAGAGCATGTAATATGGAAATGAAATAAAGACGAAAAACAGGAATTGCAGAAATTAAAGCAATTTTGGTGCTTCAGAAAAATAAGTCTGCCTGAGAGAATAAATGTATGAAACAGTTTCAATCTTCCTACTTCTTCATATCTCTACACGTATGTTTGTGCAGTTTAAGTAATCTCTTAGGATTTTTTTATATTCATATTTCTTCAAATTTTATGGAACTTTTTGATTTGACAGGAGTGCATTAGTAAAAAGTTCAACTATTTGGATGTAAAACTTGTTCAGTAATAGTTCGCAATGCTGCTCAGGTGAGCTACTCGACTCGTGCACTCAACCTCTCTCACGGTGATCTTAATTACATCCGTAGGTCTCATGGTTCTGTTTTTAGGGGACACTGAGATTCGACCACTTTACCCGGCGACTTTCAGGCCGGGGCGTTTTTACAGGGAGGGTGCAGTAAACCAAGGATTCCCAATGCGTAGTTTTGGAAATATCGCGCTTCTTTGATGTTTTAGCTGTTTGTCTCGGCGGCGTTCGTGCCACATGCTCCTCACGTGCATCAGCACCGCGCGCGCACTGACCCCAACAACGGCGGCCCACTTTCTCAAAAAACAGTTTTCGTAAGTATCAAATCTAAATCTCCAAGAATCAAACACCAACACTGTCAATGTCACTATTGTTGCTGCACAGACGTCACCTGTAAACGCGTATTTATTTTGCTCGCAGCACAGCAGCAAGATCCACAGGTAACAGCTAACTCTCACTGTCAAGCATCAAATAACACAACTGGTTAAAATCTAAATCAGGCTCTGATTGATTGACCGATATTAGGTGAAGACTCTAAACACCTTCAAATTTGTAAAATGAATATGATGTATTTTACTGTCATCATGTTAGAGCTCTGCAGAGGCAGAAGGAGTGACTATCAGATTCGTTAATAAGTCTACTAACTACTGTCTAAACGCAGAAAATAATCGTAAAATGCTACCCAATTGCTGTGCCAGACTGTACTATTAAAAAAGTGGCAATTTCCTGAGCTTCTGAGCAAGTTTACCATGGTTAATGTAATTCTGGCAGAGAAAAAAGTTCTTGTGCAGGGACAATTTTTTGAAAAATCTGCTGAAAACATGGTGATCAACTTATTTTTGAACATATATAAATATTATTTCCACAAGACTTATTCTTAAAAGTCACTGACAGTATGTTCAATAAATTGGGTCTTAGTATACTTGCAAGTAAACTCCATGTCTTAGAGCATATTTGTTTGAGAGCATGCAGATGTTAGCAGGGTTGAAAATATTTTTATCTTCAGAAGAGGGGCACAGTGCCAAAACCTGTCCTTCAGTAAAACCATATCATAAGATCAGTTTCTATACAAATATTTTGACTTGTTGTCAACTATTTGAAATGTTTTGGTTCAGGTCCAGAAAAACTGATATCACAGGTCAAAGAAAATCACTCGTATCACTTCAATTTCATAAAACAATCCAGGGATGACTCTGTTTTTCTTTTAAAATGCTATTCAGAGATTTATGATGCCACATTTCCTGCCCATTCTTTCTAGACACCCAAAAGACAAAACACTTGGACAGTATACAAGATAAAGAAAAAAGGTTTGAACAGAAAAAACTTTTGGTAATGAGAGACACAGTAAAATGAATAAAAAAAAGCGTTATCTAATGAGTAAACAAGTTGCGGTAACTTCACCAATATTAAGCAAACACATAAAGACAAAGGTTGATTCTTCCATCGTTTGCTCCCCTTTTATTACTATCATGTCCATCCATCAGATACACAGAAAGAAGCTGATTGCTTTATTGAATTAGTCATGGCTCAACCTGCTGTAATATTAGTTTCTGGCTTGTGATGTTTCAGCTGTATAATCATATTCATTTAAAAGTTTAGGACCAATAGACGTTGCCACAAATGTTTGTTTGTGAGTGTAGCTTTTATATCCAAGTTTAATTTATCTTGATTTTTCCAATCCTAAAGGGAGCAAAACCATAACTCAGTATAATAAAGCTGCTGCTGCTGTTAGAACAATAAAGGGACTCCTTGGTGTTTAACAGCAAACAGACTTTCAGTAGCTGTCAAAAAGGCCTCTTGGGCGGAAGTGGATTTAGAAATGATGGAGTGGACTGGTGTAAGGAGACTAAGGGCGGCTGTAGTCAACAGAATACCAGAAAACAATGATCATCACATCACATAAAACCACAAAGTAACCAAAACTTCGAATTAAAAGATTATGTAATATTAAAACAAACTCTTGTAACGCCAAACAGCTTATTTTGCTGTTGCTATTGACTCCTTTTTGAGCTTTTGGTACTCTGAAGTGTTGTATCAAACACATTCACTGAATTTTTGTGCTGTGTACATGGAGAGAAGATGTACTAGGAACATTTTGACAAATGGTCTCTCATTCAGGAGTTTGGCCATTTTAAACAGTCCCAATTATCTGGAGCTTTGATTTCTTTTTAAGTTTTGCAATCTTGTATTCCAAAGAGGACTGTCAAATAATTTTTTTGTTTCAAATGTCTCAACATTTTTCCATCAAAACTCAATCACTGTTGAAATTCATTTCTATCACAGGCCAGCAGATTTGTTGGAAAGTTGTGGACTCCACGAGTCGGATACGCTCCCTCAGGTGGTCGAGAAAGGAAGTGAAAGGTCAGGAGATCATTTGCCTTTGGTTAATGTGAACTCTATGGCTTGCTTGTTTGCCCCCCAAAAAGTTTAGAAACTTGGGTGTACTTTCGTTCCCTCTCCTCCTTCTCTTGCTCCTTCCTTTCTCCTCTTCCTCTTCTGCTTCCTTCCTCTCTACCTCTCAATCTAGCAGTCATGCTAATGACCCTGCTGTCTGCCCTGGCGGTTTCTCATAACACAACTTATCAGCACGGAACAGGAGTATGGGTATTTTTAAACTCTCTCTCTCTCTCTCTCTCTCTCTCTCTCACTCACACACACTTCTGCACACACACTTGCATGCATACACTCTGTTACTATTCAGCAGACTTGCAGGGAACCTATGCTGAGGTCCAGATTGAAAATGTGATGTGTGCTAATGCATTCAGAACAGCAGAGGTGAGGCCGGTCCTCTCCTTTTCTGTAAGCCAACAGTGGGAACACCAGCCCCCAATATGGTGAGCTAGAAAGGGGAGCACACATATTACAGTGGCTGAGTAATGAGAAGCATGAAGTTATCCCACATTCATACACACACACACACACACACAGGCTTGTCTGTGGGAGTGTGTGAAGCAGCGTATAAGACTCCAGCAGAGTACTACCAGCGCTCTGCTCTCCTGATGGTGATGCTGTGTGAAGTGCGGAGCTGTTCGACACAGACTCCAGCTGCGGCTGCCCTGTATTCAAATGGCACCACAAGACACCAGAATGCTGTCTCCTGGTTCTTATTAGACTCAGCCTCTCACTCTTTTTGTCTCTGTCTTTTTTTTCCGCTCCCAAAGTCTCTCTCTACACCCACATCCTACTTTGACTTTGTTTCCCTTTTATTTCTCGGCTCTGCTTGTCATGTTCACGTGAGTGTGTGGCTATTTGTTTCTCATCACAAGAAAAATAGAACAGGCAACATGGAAGAAAAGTTCATAAGTAATCTTAATGTGTATGCAGGTAGCCTTACGACACACTTCTGAGAATTAGGGTATGAACTGCATGCTTGCAAGTGAGTCTGAGTGTCTTTGTTTTGGTGTCCCATGTCAGCTGACTTTCTCTGGAAGTGTAATAGAGAGGTGAGAGAAGACAAACAGTTTAACTTTCTGAATCTCAAAACCCCCCAGTGGGAGTAAAGCAACCCCTATTTTCAAACAGCTGGCTTTTACAAACAATATTTCCAATCCAAAAAGTGGAGAAACTAAAAAACTGCTTGTGATTCTGAGGGTTAAACAGTAGCTACATAACAACACATAGTTACATTATCTTGTTGCTTTGCATCCTGCAAAAGTTGTTAAGCACAGAAAAGTGGTGCCCAGGCAAAGCAATGTCCTTATGACTGCAAATATTAGGTGAATTTGTTTCAAGTTGCTTTTGTTGATAAATTATAAACCAGTTTATAGTATGACTGCTTGTTGAGGCATCAAAGATTGAAAGAAACGTGGTGTTTCCTTTGGCCTTAATGTCATATTCATACGATCACAACATGATTTCTTCTGTGCTTGGTGATTGTCATAATAAGCCGTCCAAATGATTTTATAATGTTAGAATCAGAACTGCTAAATGTTGTGCTGTCACTCGCTGAGCTGTACAGATTTTGTAAATGAGTCAACTTGAAAATGCCTCCTAACTCTAAAGTATAACATGAAAAATGAGACTCTCGCCCCACAGTCAGTACTCTGTGCAGCTCTGATGCAGGGAGATGCAGATGATTCACTGAAGGATCTAGAGCCTCTAGTGTATGAAAAATCATCACACAACCTCACTGCACAAATTTGCAACTGTATTTTGGACACTGCTTTCTTCCTCCTTGTCCCCCCATCCTCTGTTTCTAGCCATAATTCTAAGATTCATATGTGTATGGATGTTTAAGCCCAAGTGAGTGCACCTTTACCCATACACAAACATACTCATATACACAGCAGGAGTGGGGCCTGCAGCTCCAGGGGGCTTTGCGGGTTGGATTCACACCGATGCTTTCTCTGACTGCACTATTGTTATTTAAATGTGGGAGGACGATCAGCAGCAAGCATTAATGGCATCCTCAGCACTGTGGATGAAGCACCAGACACACACACCGACTCGCACGATCGCGGAAACACATCGACACCCACACACAAGCGTGCAGACACACACTTTCACGCAAAGCCTTGTGGATGCACCTTGAGGGCCATATGAATAACAAATACCTCTGCCATCTGCAATACCACAGAGTATTTTCAACCATTTTGGCACATTAGTCAGCAGTCCTTTGACTTAGGCTCTGCACGCACGACTTGGTGTATTCGCAAAGCTCTCCTCTTCTTTGATACACCATGTCTCTGAGGGTGAAGAAAAGTTTGTTTTTCTAAGATTAAACTCTATGTCGCCGCTGATCTGACCTTGTCCTCTTGATTTTGATGTAGTGGGAGGTGCTTGAGTCGTTTTCTGCGGCGATGTTTTGTTCTGTCAAGGCCAATCAGAGCTAAGCAGGAATACCTGTGCTGATGGTATCGTTTTAAACTGGTGAAGACCTCCCCCACCCCAGACACTGCTGGAGTAAATGGGATTAGACAGGCACCCCTGGCCATTAACACTTGGTCCTTACCTGCCCGCTTTCTAAACAAACATAGTTGGACATGTGACCCTTTGGTATGAGCAATTTGTAGTTTTTATTTGCTATCAAGGCCAATTAGGGGCATTAGTATAAGTTATCTAATTTAATCTTCATGAAACTTCCCATTTTGTTCTGGTGTTGGCTTAACTAAACTACCACAGTTACATTGATGACATTAATTTTAGCTTTTTCATCTCCGTTCCTCACAGTCATCATGTATCGTCTCCAACTTGTGTGCCTCTTAACTCTGTGTAATTACAGCAACTTGGTTATTAAGCTTCTCAGAGTAATCATCTACAAAGCAACTGTTTTCAGTGCAATTTATCAAACACAAAGGATCAGTTTGCAATTCATATGAAAGAGATTCTGCTTTAATTTCTTGAGTGTGTACTCAAAGCTTTATTTTGGGGAAGCAAAGATGCTATTTGCATAGTTGTATATCAGCTCAGATCCGAGCATTTTGTTGGAACAAGCAAGACTATGCATTTTGTGTTTTTGTGTGTGCTTGCAGGAGTGTGTTTGTTTGCAGCGTGTGTGTTGCAGAGTGTTGTCAGAAGTGATCCCATTTTCATTACTCACTGACTCAAAGAAGGAGGTGAGGCCCTGGCTCGCAGCAGTGATAAATGCATTACCCCAATAAACCCTGTCTCCACTGAGGTGCTGAATGCTGACACACACACACACACACACACACACACACACACACACACACTGAGGAATGGGGGGAAAAAGAGGTTGGTGACAGAAAGAAAAGGGATGGTGAGATAAAGGGAGTAAAGAGACAATCAGATGGTGCGAGAAAGACAGTGACAGGTAAGAGGAGATGAGAAAGAGGAGATTGAGAAAGAAAAAACAACAGTGATGGGAAGACAGGAAAAGTGACAGGTGCCGAGGAAAAGAGAGCGACAGGGAAAAGGGGGAGACGGAGGAAAAGAAGCAGACAGGCACTGGAAGGGAAGTGGGAGGAGGTGATGGGAGCAGAAAGACAGAAGGTTAGGGGTAGAGAGGTGCTAATGGCTGTATGCAGAGCAGGACTGTGGGGCATGCAGGGGGTCGTGGGGGCACAGAGATGTATGTGTGGGAGGAGGGTGGGAGAGGGGTATAGATGGAGTGATGGTAGGAAGAAGGGAGGTGGGAGGTGAAGGATCAGTGGTGTCCAGCTGGCCTCTTCCTCGGCCCCTCATTAGAGCAGCACAGGTCTGTCGCGAATAGTAATCCGGGAGGAGACGTGGGGGAAGATGTACATAGTGTGCAGAGAAAGAGTGCAGTGATACAGGATGTTTGAACGAACTCTGACTGCAGTTCTCCTTCTTTCTTTTTCTAACTTTTTTTGAACTTTGGTGAATTATCTTATCATGGCTAGATGCTAGCTGCCACAATTATGAACTGGGAGGACCCGCACAGCTTCCAGTCCACACGTCTGGAGGGAGGAGAGTCAGCTCAGACCCCTATGGACAGGCACAAACTGACAGCACAGTAGCAAAAGATCTGATAGTTGAGAAAACTTCTGTTTTGTCTCACAGAAATAAAGAAGTTTGAAAGAAGAAGTTCTCTTTGGAGGGCAATGCTGTCTGCTGTGCGGCTCTTTGCTAAAGATGCACCAAACCAACTTTTTAAGTCCTGATACTTGGGCCTTGGTATAGGCTGCAACTGTTACTTCTCAAGCCTGAAACTAGTTTTGATTTAACATTCCCAATTGCTTAAAGTTTGAATGAGACTGAGAACTTTTGGAAACTTTAGACTTTTCTAACTATGTGAACCACAATTGAAAAGAAGTATCCTTAAACTGTTTTACTAATTCATGGGAAAAAATGTATAAATGAGTGGTGAGTAAACATCAGACATTAAAAGGAATTGACTTTAAACTTTAGTTAAGCAGAGAAGTGCACTGCAAAAATGAAAGACTTGTGTCAACTCGAAAATTTCAAGGCAACTATCTGCGCTGGATTTTTGAGTCTTGAGGCCAACTTAAAATTTAACTTTGAACAAACTAACACAAAAGTACTAGAAATTGGTACTGTACTGGTAGTACTGGTACCGATTCCCAGGTACCAGCCATCGTGACTGTACTGGTTCAACTGTTTTAATAGTTAAATCAGGAACACAAATCAAGTGTATTAGCAAGATGGAAAATGTCCTCTCACTCACATCTTCACTGAAAAGCAGTGTACAAAGTTTGACAGAGATAGTGATAAATTCTGTAAATCTTATGTTTATTAGCTGTCAGGAAAACTTTCTCTAGAGTAAATTCAATGTATTATGTAAGTGATCACATCTGAATCAAAAACCATGACTGAGCATGTGTATTTGATAGGGGATAGATTACATGTTCATTGATTTATGAGCTCATAAAATGCATGTTTATAGATACAGTAGCTTAGGGGCAAAAATGTTTGTACGTGTAGTGTAAATGCAGCGAGTGTATGTGCATTTATGCAAGTGAGCAAGTGCATGGATTTGTGTGTGTGCTCTTGGCATGTGAATCTTTAGATTAGGGGTTGTGTGAATGTAGTGTTTCTATGAATGTGAATGACTTGTGTTAGCTGTAACACCTAATCACCATCTCCTCTCCCTCCCTCACCTCTCTCTCTTTCTCTCTCTCTCTCTCCCCCCCTCCCTCTCTTTTTGCCTCCCGGCCCAACACCTCTGGTAATGAGGTGAGGGTTGGAGCGGATCAGAACCCTTAGCGGAGTGGACCAGCCCCGTCCTCAGTTGCAACTACACGCGGGTCAGGCCTCTCTCATTAGCCGCCATCACAGTGACATCACAGCCAAAAGTGCCGGTGTGCAAATTGAAAACACCAAGTTCACTAAATCAAATTAGTACCTGAGACCTACTGTATTTATTAAAAAAAAAAAAAAAAAAAAGGAGAAGGAAAAGTAAAGCAGCTTTTCAACGTCTTTTTGGGATTCTTTGGAAATTAGAAAAGTCTGATGAGGGGGGAAGGGGCAAGAGGCCGAGAGGGAGAGAGGGCAGAATACAATTAAAAGGGAGCAGAGAGTCAAGGGGACTGACCTGGTGATGGGAGAGGAGGGAAGAGGGGGCAGTTCTTAGTGCACGTGCACCACATAATGAAAGGTTGAACTTTGTGTGGCCGGGGTGGCATACCAAATCAAGTCACACTGGGAGTATTGAGAGAGAGAGCAGGGAAAAAAGGTGGAGAGAGTGGACTGAATGGTGAGAGAGGGAGGATGGAGAAATGGAAACAACAGGCGACCTGAACCATTGAGGCAAAGGCGAAGGCGAAGGAGAGGCAGAGACTTTAACGAGGGATGAGGAAGGTAGTGAGAGACCGGAGCTGGGAGGGACAGAGGGATACAGAACGAGTGGAGAGCAGGATGGAGAAGGAACGGAGGGAGAAACAGAAAGTGAGAGGCCCTCGCTACGTGGCTGCCACGGGGGCCTGAGTGACAGAAATTAATAATTAGTGACAATGATTGACAGCGCTCCCTCCATCTGCGGCTCTCCGCCGCCTCACAACGCCTGCCTCCGCCAGCGACCGCGGGCACAATGAGCTCCAGAGGGATTGTGGGAGACGCACTTGATTGACAACTGCCTCCTGGAGAGACAAGGAGAGGGTGGAGGGGTGGGCAGGGGCTGAGGAGAGAAAGGATAGCGTGAAAGAGAGGAGGGGTGGTGTACAAGAGTGGAGGGATGGAGGGGAGAGGTGGGTGACAGGGGCAAGGGGGACAGAACAAGAAAAGGAGGGTTGGGGGTTTAGTAAGATGGTCAGAGGTTTTTTTCCTCTCCCTTTAGATTGAGGGGGGAATTGCTGCTATCAACTCCTTTCAGTCCTCTCTTCCATTACTGTCCCCGGTTTCTCCATCACACCTTGGGCTGCTCATCCCACCTCCACCAGTTCACCACACCACACCAGTGTACAGCACCATTATGCAAAAGTGACAAATTTAGCACAGAAGGGGAAGGGAGAGATAAATAAAGAGGGAGGAATGAGAAAGGGGGGGTGAGGCCTCAGGTTTCTGCGGTGAGGGGAATAGCCTGTAAATCGTCATCAGGAGGGAATTTGTCACTCTCTGTCCCTGCCCTGTCTGTGTTTTCTCTCTTTATCCTCGCTGCATCTGTCTTCTGCTCCTGTTAACCTCCCAAAGTGTCTTTCTCTTTGGCGTCAGTCCTGGATTTGCTGAATGTTTTGTGTTCCTCTGTAGGTGATATGTATTTATGGAGTATTGCACGATGACTTGTGCTGAAGCTAAAACATGACCTCCCTTTTTTCCGTATCTCCCCCTGCCTTCCCTCTCATCCCTTTTTCTTTAATTCTCTTGCTGTTTGATCCCATTTTCTCCCTCTGGTCTACCCCTCTCTTCATCCTTTTTCTCCTTCCATGCCAGGCCCGTTTCAGGCTGCTTTGACATGGCCCGGTCTAATGTGCTCCAGTACGGCTTAATCGCTGCACAGGTCTCCAAGGCTTACTGCTACACACTGTAACAAAGTACACTATTTACCTCAGGGCCACACAGAGAATAGGCTCGCGCGGAGCACAGCGAAATCCAGTGGGGAATCAGTTTCACATCACAACACATTATTGATTTTTCCCCCCAAAACAGACATGTTATTCATTGTTGCCTGAGCCTGGTTTCCTATCTCTGTGTCCCTTACAGAGGTGGGGAGGGAGCTCAGGATTAAGGTCATGCCCTGGAGGTAAACACACTAATGTTTCTTATTATTCCACCAAAACTATCCATTTTACTGGTTAATGGCTATTTGTAGTGTTACTGGGTGCATGGCCTTTCAGTTTGCAGTCCTTTTCTTCTGCTGAAAAATAACTTTGGTGGTTTGATGTTGGACAATGATGTCATGTGCGTTATTTTTTTAATGTGTATTGATGAAAATTCAGTCTTAGGTTTTGATAAAAGTCACAACTGAAAGTCGCAACACTTTTTTTTACAAGCAATAGTCCTAAACCCAGATAAAGTGAAATGATCTCTAACTATAAACTTATTAATTTTACTGTATGAGCAGCTGGATTCACCCTATTTTATCATCAAATCAACTCATTTCTTTATCAACCCTGGAATGCATATCTTTTAGCTCCATCCGTGACTTTTTCATGTGGTAACTTTCCAACGTAGTTTTAAAAGTTGTCCAAATCTCCACTAACTGCATCAAAATGTCGCTTTAATCCATTTTTATTCAAACCTCAGACACATCTTTGGAGATAATTTGCTTTTAATGTCCTTGAAGGTCCCTCATCACTTTCTGTCTTTCTGTTCATGGTCCAGCTGAGGCGTGTAACTTTGCTGCAACCCTTTACTCTTTACACTGAAACACACACTCACACACACACACACCAAACAGACGGCACAGAACACGTGGAGTTGACAGCTGGTAACTGCAGGGCCCAGCAGGTGCAGTGTGTGTGTATGCGTGTGTGTCTGTGTGTGGATGGCCCCAGAGGGCCCCTGACTCATGGCCAGAGAGGCAAGCAGAGGTGTGTGTGGGTGTGTTTTTGTGTTTGTGTATATGTATGTATGTGGGTGTAATGGGGGAGGCTGGCTGACTGACTAGCCCGGAGTTGACTTCACTTCAGCTCCAGTGATTGATTGGAATCGGCCTGGACGTGGGGCGATGTTGCCTTTGGTCACTACCTTTGACTACCTTCATTACATCAATACCTCTCTCTACTTCCCTGTTTTGTTTTTATTTGTGTGCTCTTGTGGCCTTTCTAACTTTGAAGAGTTCACTTTATTATGATAATCTGCACAGGACATGTTTGTTGGTTCAGGAACTTCACTGAAATATTTCGTCTTTTATCCTCTTTATTAAAAAGTGTATGGCTTCAAAGGTGAATGATTAGCTTGACGTCGACACACAGCACCAGGAAAGTTTAGATAATTTAGCTCCCATTAAACTCTATTTATCTCTATCTAACTCTTCTTCTTTGTACCTCTCGCTCTCCTGACAGAACCAGCTTGTTCCCGGTCAGTGTGCCATTTGATGGAGGTTGCTCGCCATACCTCCTGCCTCTGGCTATGGTGCCATCTTGAAAGGTGCCGCGGCACACACACCTGGCCCGCCGGCTGCCTCTTTGGTCTGCCTCACCTTTTGTCAGCACCATGTTAATGAAGGCCCTGTCAGTGTCCACCGCTCGCACACCGGGGCGCCTTTTAATGAGTTCGCTATTTGATCGCTATAGACACCAGGCATGAACGCTGCTCGTGTGTTTTTTTTTCTTTCCATCCCTCACGGACGATGCTCCTTCGCTCTTGTATGTTCACAGGGGTGTGCATGTGTGTGTGTCAGGCTAAGGGGATGGGAGACAAAAAAAGAAAGGGGCCGGTCACCTGATTAGGACTATTTTATAATAAAGGGGGAGGGTGGTGGTCTTTAAAAAAGCGAAATAAAAGAAAATTATTATTTTTATTCCCCCCTCCTCTGTACCCAAGTGAGTCGTAGCTCTCTCTTTTCAGGGGTAGATGAAAGCAGCTGGGCGCAGGGCTTCCAACAAAAAGTGCCAAGCGATCACAAACAAACCTTCAGATGAATCACATCAAAGGCGCTGCCCCAATTGTTAGCCCTCTCGTATCTGCGGAAAATTGGCTCATTAAGGGCAAAAAATGACATTGTTTACATTAGCCGGGGCCCTGATTAGTGCCAGCCATGTTTGTTGTGTTGCTCTGCTGTCCGCTTACCAACAGACCACTTCAGCCGCCCTGCACAATCGCTCCTTTGAAGGCTTTCTTTCTCTGGGAAAAAAAAGGAGATAGAAAGAGTGAGGACAACAACAACAAAAAGAAAGGGGGAAAAATACATCCATAAACAAACACACAATTGTTGTTCCATACACACACAAATGGACATTATCGCTGGTCTTTTTCTCTCCGCCTCTCTACACTCCTCTGCTCATCAGCTTTGCTCTCTTTACGACTAATTAGGTTGCTTGTGGAAATGGAGGCGATAGGAAAGGACGGTCGGGCCAATGATGAGTCTGTTTGTGCTGTAATTGGGCTGATAAAGAGGGCGGTGTTGTTGGCGGCAAAGTAAAGAAAAGAAGGAGCTTGACAATGAAAGGGCCAGAGGCTCTTCTTTACGCCGCAGCCTCTTCTCAGTGAAAAGAACACCTTTTGTGGAGCGAGGGTTTTGTAAACTGAGATGATTTCTAATCTGCGGAAAGTGCCATGTGTTTTAGACAGGCATGAATGTGTTTGTGCTTGTGTGTTTGATCTCCTAGATCTGAGGTGTAGGGTCCTTCTACCTTCTTATCTCCCACTTGAACTCCTTCCCTCCCTCTTTTCTACCCCCTTTTTTGGTTATGTAAACTATTTGTTGAATTGCTAGAGCTAACTGAGTACCAGGAACCTCGGTCAGATGAAGCAATTCTATCTTTAGGCATTTCTTCAGCGATACAGACCCTGTGTTGCAGCAAAGTTCACATCAAATCTATGTGTACTTAATGTTTGTCTGTCTTTTAAATATGTGTTGACACAGAGTTTCTGATCTTACTTAGCAAAACATGGCTCATGCACTGCAAAAACTGGGATCTAAGCACGTCATTATGTCGTATTTTTAGTAAAAAAAAAGTCTAATTATATTTCATAAAAGACACATTCAACTGACAAGTCCAGAAAAATGTCTTATTTCAAGTTATGTAAAGGCCTAGTGATGACTGAATTGCTTGTTAAAATTCAAACAAATAAGCAAATAAGATAAGATAAAAGTTTATTGTATTAGGACATCTTTTTAATTTCAAGAAACTTCATGAGCAGATTTTCCTAATCCCATTGGCAAATTTTTTTACTTGTTACAGGCAAATGGGCCCTCATTTTTGTCTTTAAATAACTTGAAACAAGACATTTTCTGGACTTGGGAGTGTGGTTCATATCAAGAATAATAAGACAAATTTTTTAACTAGAAATAAGATAATGACTTGCTTAGATTTCAGTCGCAGCATGTAAGTTGATTCCGCTTGAATCTATCATGACCCTTAAAGAAAGAACACATCATATTCTTTTATTCTTTCTGAGAGTTCTTGCCAAACTTCACCCCCAACAAGTTCCCTCAATGAAACATCTGACCTATTAAAATTCAGGAGGGGGCATCTCATCTATCCCATCCTGGACTGGCAGTGACGTGAGAACAAAAAAGAAGTGTTAAAAAAGAAAAACTTGGGGAGCAAAACTTCAAGCAAAAGGTGAGCAGGTCAAGCTGCATCGCTGACGACGGTGGCCGACCCGAGCTCACCCCACGTTACCCTTCACCTTCTGCCGCTCCCCAGGCCGCCTCACCTTTGCCCTGGGAGAGAAATGGAGTCTGAGGTAGACAGGGGGGAGGGATAGAGAAAAGTGACAGAGAACACCTCCCCCTCAACATAATGATAACCACTGAGATCTGGCCACCGTCCCCAACCAGCCCCTGGACACTCAGCCTCACGGCCCCCAGGTCAGCTCAGCACATTATACCTCCTCTCTCGTCCTGAACTCTCTGACTCCACATTTACATACCCACCACTTTTTGTCCCATATTCCATCTTTTTTCTGGTTTGCTTCACTTCTTCCATTTTTTCTTACTACACCTCATTTTCTTCTTTGCCTCTCCCTGAACTCCTCCCTCTCTCCTTTGTCTTTTGCATTTCATCAGTACAGTCCAAGTAGTGTGTATGCACGCCCGTGAATGTGTGTGTGTGTGAGTAATAATTACCATTTAGAATACTAGCAGATCTCTGAGGGAAGGAGCCCAAGTTTGCCAACAGCGAGGCATTGTGGGAGCTGTTTGGTTTGTGTTTAGGTGCCCTTGGACTGCTGTGCCGAGGAATCAGAATTTCCTTGACTTTTGACCGCCTTCGTCCCCAGGGGGGAGGCAGTGAGACATAGAAGGGCAAGGACTGACTTCCATTCGCCGTTTTAAAGACCCATATGGAAAATACAAATAGGTAGCAGCAGGAAAGTTGGAAACCATTGGCATTCTGGGCATCAACTATTTGAATTCATGAGGTTGTGTTCTGGCTCTGCCCACTTCCCGATTGGAATATTTAAGAATGTGTCACACAAGGAAAGATGGATCGAGATGTCAACAAAACTTGTTTCTGTCATTGCTTATTGTCTGAAATCTATTAAAGGTCTCTTTTCAGGGTTTTATTCTACTTCTACTTTTGGTCAGCAGAAGTTATAAGTTACCGTTTGGATCACAAGGGTTTTGGTAGAATTTGAAAATGTTACAGTGAAGTGGAAGCTGTTTCAAAGCACAAAAAGCGTCTCCTGTCTGAATAGCTTATTTGGCTCACCTGACTGACGGTTGCCCTTCAGCTGTTAGACTGGAGACTCATCCTCCACCCTATTTCCAATATGGCCACGCCAGTCGTTTTCCTTCAACTCTCTGTTCCAGAAACAGATGGGTGACGTCACAGAGACTGCATCTAATTATTATACAGTCTGTGATTGAATCCCCACCACAAGGAGTTTTAGCAAAGAATGACCACATCTTTTCCAACACTTCCAAAAAATCTTTATCAATGACGAGACATGATATCCTGATTTTCATGCAAATACAGACTAAAAAAATGTAAGATAAAACTGCATAAAAATTGTATACATCCTATTCTTTATTCTCTAATCATGTTGCGATCTCCCAAAGTTAAAACCTCTCCTGTGTAAAATGAGAGTGTTAATGAAAAATTCCCTTTGATTCATCAGTCAAACGAACATCACAAATGCCAATGCTCACTCTAAGCAACATTTTAGAGGGAAGCTTTAAGTAGGTTATGTAACATTAATGGACCAGGTTTAAAACTTATGCAAAGCACATAAAGTAATTCAAGATAATGTTTAATTTCATGAACAAATGTTGCATATTCTAAGGAAAGACACTCATGATTTCCAGAAAGTGAACTTCTGTTGCCTGCTTTTGTCAAGACAAAACTGTTACATACAAAATGCTGCCATATAAAATGATTTAAACACAGAAAAACATCACGTGAAGTGAAGCTTGAACAAAAACAATACAGGTTTAAAAAACAATAAAACCTTGATCTTTATGAGCACCTAGCAGAACTGTTCATCCACCACTTTAGCTCTGTAGATGTTATGTTCCCAGTGTAATTCTCTCTGGAAATGAGCCTGTAGTTATCATGATTCAGTGCCACATAGTTGTCTTAATAGACCTCCTGCCATCGTGTCTCCTCCTGCGTCCAGGAACCACACTCCACTGACATGAGACAGTGGAAAGAGAGAGTGAAGCTGACTCTATGGATGGGCAGCACGCACTAAGAATTTATGTGTGGGTTTGCGTGTGTGTGTGAGCTAAAGAGTAGGGGAGCTGCAGTAAGTGTAAGGCTTCACAGGAGCAGGCCTAGTGGGGAACTGCATTAGGAAAAGGTTGTGTCCTACTCATGGGACAAGGGACCAACTGTGACCTTGTGGATAATAACTGCCACCAGGGGTCACAGGCAGCCGCAGAGGGAGAGAGAGACAGAGAACGAGTCAGAAAGAGAGGACGAAGCTTCATCACTTCTTCATTCTCTCCATCTCACTCCGAGTGCCCTCCCGCTCATGTCAGTGCTATCAGTTTAAATGGAGCATTATGCAAAATGGAGATGATTTTGGCTTCAGGGGGTGTGATAGGGAGAATTGCAGGTTAATGTAGGAGAAGAAAAAAAAAGAAGATTGGGGGTTTTGAGAGATAGTAGGAGGTTGTGGGGTTTTGTTGGTGCGGGGGTGTTGGAGGGAAAAAAAAGGGGTATAAGAGGGTTAATAAAAGTGACAAGTGAGTGTTTCATTCTATCTAAGCCACCCTCCTGGACAGGTAACACACTTAGAGGTTTCCCTGAGTGGGGGAGTCAGCGTATTGGAGGAGATCTTCACTTCAGTGTCTGTCTCAATATGAGCCAGAGGCGAGACAGGGCCCCAGGGTCTGGCCTTCCTGTATAAAAAGCCCACCTGAGAGCCAGCACAATAAAGGCTACTCAGCCAGATGCAATATACCACAAAGAGAATTTCCAGAAAAACTCGATTTAGGCTGCAACAGAATTGAAAGTTATTTGCAAACAGGCGATTTCCTAAAATCATATATCCCAGGTTGACTTAGAAGAGTCATTCATATAAGATTGACTTTTATCTACAGGCTAAATGGATTTAGTTTTACCTGACTCAAAAGAAAAAGTTATTGGAAAACTCATTTTAAAGAGTCTCTTGTCCTTTCCTGTGGGCTGTGTGAGTAAAATGCAGCACCTGATACACTGTACTCTTATAGATTTTTTGTTTCCACCATAGACATTGTTTAAAAAGAGAATCCACTTTCAAAGTTGTCCCCAAACCTGAGACTTCTTACCAGGTTATTGAATCTTGCCATGAAGCAAATGTCTGAGTTTTTTCTAAAGACTGCTTTGTTAAGTTAAATGATTTGGTTGTATGTTCAGCAGTATTCAATTTGAAACCCAAAAGATACTTTTAATCTCCTTGTTATTTATGATGTGTCTCTTTTCATTCTACAGAAACAAATTTTGGATACTTTTTTTTTAGTTGTCAGGGTATCAAGAAAACAGTGATAAAAAAAATTAAATTATTTTTTGCACAGCTAAGGAGGAACTTTTTTGGTAGAGTATATTTCTTTGTCGTCAAATTCTTCTCAGCAACAAACCTGATACCGATGGAAAACCTGATTATTTCTCCTCTAAGTGGTGCCACAATTGTAAGGATCATGTAATAGCAGGATGAGCAGCAGAGCTGAGTAGGTGGGATGTGTCTAGCATTTGCAAAGCAATTACCAAATCTTCTTTGCCAATGCCCAACAGCTTTTATGGCTTTTACAAGCTTGGCACCATGGGAATAAAGAGGCTTTCCAAGTTAACATTATCTGTTAAATTGAGTCTCTTATTTAAATTAACCCAGATGATAAACAATGCATAGAGGTGTGCCCAGGTCTGATGGCAAGAAACATTAACATTAGAGACATTAGTGTCTTGGATGTGAGGCTTATTTGACTTTAAAAACATATTTTCAGAGATGCAGAAATTTTCCATGTGAAAGGGACCATGTGAGGGGGTGAGGCTGCTAAAGTCGACCCTTTATCTTTCTGCAGTCTCTAAATGAACTAAAACATGAGAAAAAGTTTGTGGGTGGAAACACTAAAGATCATCTACATGTACAGCAATGAGAGGACTTGGTGTTTTAATTTTTTTATTTTGGACTTAATGGCATCGGTACTGCTGCCTGTTTCAAGAAATGAAAGTCTTTGTTCAAAAAATCTGTCATAGTGTTACTTGAAATTTTATGTTTTAGAATTACTAGTGGTATTGGTACTTGATGAGTACCCAAAGGGAGTACTCATATTTGTATAGGTCTAAAAAATTGTATCAAACATCCTTAGCAAAAATTAACTATAATAGATGTTGGTATTTAGGTAGTTTCTAAACATAGTAGCAGCAAGGTTTACTGACAACAGCAGGTTTGACGTTAGATACATGACACTTCAGGTCATATCTTGACATTTATGCATGAAATCTATTGCACTAATCCAGGACATGGTCACCCTGAAAATCAACTTTCTATAGAAAATCATTTGAACTTCTGGCAAACCGCTGACACAGTTTGTGTTTTGAGGCATTAGATCCCCCTGGGGTGTGTTAAATAGTTTCTGTGTGTCCCAATTACAGAGGTTAACAGTTATTATTTCTCCTTCGAAATGAGGGGCACTGACCCTAATATGAGGCCACTTAACACCCATAATAAGATGATAATTGGCCAATGATGACTGTCCTGCCCCTCCTCTCCACCCTTAAATCCGTCAGTTAATTGTAATGGATTACCCATGTATTAGTTACATGTATCATTTCCAAAAGTCAACAAAATGGAATTGTGTGTATGTGCATGTGTGTGTGTGTGTGTATATGTACACTTTGCATGTGTAAAAGTGATTATCAGTGGGGGGATGGGAAATCTCGAGATAATAATGCTTCAAATCATTTCCTCCCTCTCCATCCTGATACTTTCCTTTTACGCCTGATGCCACTCTGCCTCACGTGCGCGCTTCACTGATGACTGTCGTAATTGCGTGTTCACGGGCTCGATTTCCCCCGAGGGGTTCCCCAAATTAAAAGAAGTCATCCCACTCTTTCCTCATCTCTCTCTCCTCCAGCACCCTGTTTGTACTTACACACACACACACACACACACACACACACACACACACACACACACACACACACACACACGTACATTCACTTTTATCTCTCCCCCTTGTTTCTCTCTCTCACAGTCCTGCTCGGGGGATGCCATGCTTATTTGAATGGAACTTTCTTGTCTTTTTTCTTCTTCTTTTTCAAGCCGCGTGTCACTAATGAATAAATAAAACACACACAAGCAGTGGATTGACTTTCATGCATGGGTGCCCTGGCTTTGATGAGACCCCTCCTTTCTCGCCTCCCCTCCTATCTTATAGACAGGCTGCTGAGGACAGTCACTCTCCGCTCTACTAGGCTACTGTTAAACATTTGTTTTGTATGCAGATGATGCATGTTCTGAATTTTTACCAGGCCCCTGTTGGGGTCAGATAACTGCAAAGAGAAAGGAATCAAGATTTAGAATCAGATCTTAAGCGGACAGTTATTAATCATACACAGTCAAACATTAAGATAAGGTTCTGCTGTCCGTCACAATTGATAATTGCTCATAACTAATCTAAAGTTGGTATTTTGTTAGTTATATGTAGTCACTCTTGTACAATCTTATGATTATTTTGTAACCTGACATCCTTAATTTAAGGTTTGGATATAGGTGGCTCATCTAAAGGGTGAAAAACTTTATTCTTTAGAAGTGTGTTGTCTCTGAATACTGAAAAATGAATCTTTAACAGGGAAGAGTAGAGTGCAGCTAAAGTCAGCAGCATGTGCCCTCACTGCCAAACGCCTGGCTGGTATGCTGAACAGGGCAGAGGGATCCTGGCACTAATGGTGTTGTAATAGCATAATAAATTATGAACAAATCAAGGCCAGTGCTTCAGACAGACTGTTTAATGAAAATATGTAATGGGTCATCCCCGGAGGCCTGAGGGGTGAGGTCCTCTCACCTGCCGTGTTATCCATCACACCTCAGCAAGCAAAAGAGTTTTTACCTCAGATCAATCCAGACGTAGATGAGATGATGAGGCTTCTCAAGTTTTCTTGTATTCTTGCAATCATTCACCTAACAGAGCTCATGTCAGACACTCAAACAAAGAGTTGTCCCCTTGTTTGGTTACATTAAATCACTGTGCATCAAGTCTAAATAAACACTGTTTGAGCCTCACATGCTATAATTCTGATGCAGCAGGGATGATGAGGCCTTGATTTTACTTCCACAGGGGTGTGTCTTTCACCTTCAAATCATTAAGAAATTGGACATCAATCCCTGGATCTGTTGGTCAAATAGCATCTTTCTAGGACTTATTGATGTTTCTTTTGTCCCTCTGTGAAAGACCCGATAGGGTTTTGGCCGCGGCTGCCAGATGAGCGTCTGAGAATCATTAGCGAAGCTGATTTGATTTACGTCCTTCGTAGATGGGGCCACCCAAATGATCTGCCTTGCCTTGGCCGTCATCAATCACCGCCAACCAGAGGGCACAGCGAGCACGCATGGGAAAGAGAGCGGGGTGGCACAGCAAAGCACCCACAGGGCTGTGTATGTATGGGCATGTGTATGAACTCTCCCTAAGAATTTAAGGTCTGGAAATGCTCGCGAGTGGATTAACATGTACATGAGAGTGTCAAGGGAGATGAAATGAGCCTTTGTGATCATATATGGGAGTCGACTTATGTCTGTATGTGCTTGTGTGTTGATTATATGAGTCTTTGTGTCTAGATATTATAAATAGAAAACATAAATAATGGTTTTATTGTCCTTTTTTATATATATATTTTCCAATGGCTCTATCCTTAATTGCAAGTCAGTGCTCACACAAATTGAGCCTCAACTACTTTGTATTAGATTACAAGACAAACCTAATTCAGTACGTTCGATCTTTGAAAAAATACCAAACACATCACTATGTCCAACAGAATCTTGTAGTTACATCTTGAATTGTGTGGTGTCAAGATGGATGTTATTCTGCGAGCTAGCGAAATGTGCCTTTCAATTAAATGCAAGTTAATTGTTTTTGTTTTTTCTAAATAATGACAAAAGGGTTGTTTCTGATAAGAATAAGACTAATAACAGCATTTTTTTTCTCAAAGGTAAATATTAAGCAAAACAGACTTTTTAAAGAATCAGCTGTTGGATGATGAAATAGATGCAGAGACATTCAGTAAGTCTTGATAAATTGAACATGAACTCCACCAGGTGATTACCAGAGGCTTACTTGCCTTTTCGCACGTCTTCATTCTTACCTTTACCTCTACTCCTCCTACTCACTCATCGAAAAAGTCTAAAATTGACATATCCTGAAGTTGATTACAAATGTGGATACCGAAGCAGAATGTCCAGCAGTTACCAACTCAATATGGGTGTCGATTTGGATTTTTGTCCAGTGAATCAGGTTACATTCTGACCCAAGGCCAGTGCGCTCCACACATTAACATGCTGCTCATGAAGTCTTGAAATCACCGGTGAAGCTGCTTATGTTCGATCAAACTTTCCACTTAAGTCCTTTTTCTTTTCATTTTCACTGATTCTGAGTGTCTTTTAGCATGTGTTTGAATAAACGTGTCTGTCTGACAAACCAAAGTGGGAGGGGGTTACAGAGAAGTCGTTGCATTTCTATTCCAGGCCTCATGATTGACGGCCAACTTTCGCTTCCCTGGGACTACTATGTTGTAGCTGGCAGGAATCCATGGCGCCGTGTTCACTTAGAGAAAGTTGGCACAGATTCCACTCCACAGTGGCACACAATTCACATGCCATTGCACTGTTGCATCAGCAATAATCTCTTAAAGCCAACTGAGGCAGGAAACGGAGCCACGTTTTACTAATCGCAACGCCTTTTATTTGAACCTCCTCCCATCGTATCCACCTCCATGTTAAAGCACCGTGGCACTTGCATTATTGGAACATGCATGCTCAAATATCTTCCTGTGATATGCTAAGGAAACACTAATCCTTCATAGTGTAGGTCTATTTGCACTTTATAGCAGTGAGAATCCGATGATTCCATTGGATTCAGGTTAAAGGAATATCAAATTAGATATGCAGTATCAAATCCAGAATTTATGACTCAGATATAGGCCTATTTGTTTTGTTTTTGTTAATACACCAGAGAAAAAGTGATGATCTTCCAACATTAAATTCTTTCAAACACTAACCCACACAGAGTAGACACACACTCGCATGGTGGATTAGATGAGCAACATGAATATCTCACATTTGGGCGAAGAGGATTGTGTGTATGTATGTGCGCTTGTATGTGTAAGGGGTGAAGGCCAAATTAGCCAGGTTGTATAAGCAATTATTGGGGCACACTATGTACCTAAGCATCCTAATAGGTATGTAGAGGAGGCATTATTCAATTAGAGTGGCAGTTTGCTGTAGCGAGGAGCAGAGCAGTGGTGACAGCGCTGGTGTCTTCTCCTTATGAAACAACCTATTTAAGCTAAATCAACTCCCACTTAAGAGCTGTGGTAATAAGCGTGCGGCGACGCTCACCGGCCCGCGGGGGCCCATCCGTCATGCTGTAATACGGAATCAGAATGAGTGATAACACCTAGTCCTGCTACAGCGCCTTAGCTGCTGCCGCAGGAATGGCTTTCAAGCACACGCACACAATTGGAATAACATACACACCTGCACAGACTCACACGTGAACACATTGCTAGCAGCAGCAATACTGCTGGATGGCTCTACTCATTTCCTTCTCCCACCCACCTCCTGCTCTGCCAGCTTGCATATGCAGAGTGAAATTGTGCTCCTATGAATTTGCAACGTGATTCTCACGTTTGACTTTTTGTCTATGGCCAAGCCACAGTAATGCATTTATGATTGTTTAGCTTAAATCGGAAGTTATGTAAAGAAAAATGTCTTTATCGCTCAAATTATTAGATGATGTACTGATTTCTTTTAACATATATTTATTGCACCTCAGCATGTTAGAGAGGAGGGAAAAAATCCTTACAGGTTGTTAACATTTGGAAATGACTGAAGATGTATTTTATATTAACTTATAATGAGAAAACTTTTTCGGCACATATCATCACAATTGTATCTCTAAAGAATAAGTGGTTTGCAAACTAATCAGAGCATCACCCCCAAAGTAGTGGTTTTGGTGAAAAGGACAAAAAGGTCAATCCAGGAAAAAAACCAACAAAAACAACCAAAAAAAGCCTAAGACACTTGATTTGACTACAAAAGTGTACATAGTGCTGTTTCCTAAATTATCCTACTCCACTGATGCAGTTGTAATCCTGGCTTTGTCACACAAGGTCTCTAGTGGCATCAAAAGAGATGTGGAAAACAGGTCAAACTTTTCCTTATTTGCAGGTTTTAACCCCCAATTTTGTCTTTATTTTTTACAATGATCAATGATATATACAACTTACAATCTTGTTTTTTTTCAAAAGTTATATTGATGAACAAAATTCAACGCTCTGATCTTCATCAGGTGATAGCCTACTGCTACCTATGTTTTTTGAGTGCATTTATTCAGTGCAACCCTGGGATCACTGTCAAGCAAGTGAAATAGTCTTGTTGGTAACACTGCCACCACTCACCAGTTTCTCAGCAGAATTTTAATTCCTTGTTACTTCATCATTAACAGTGTGTAACTATCATTTCTGTTTAACACTGCACAGTGCACACATCTAAAGAGTAGTTAGTCAATTACACAATCATGCAAATTGAACTAATTAATAAAACTTTAAGGAAGGACAGTATAGGCGTAAGCTGAGAGCATTAAATGGTCAGATATAGAGCTATTACTCACAAGTCAGTGTTCTAGCATGTCAGGAGAAAAGGGAAAATATACTTCTACCCCTTAGTTTATGTCCTGAGAGTACTTTCAATTGAAAAAATGGGACAGTTATTTAAAGCTTTAAAAAAAGTCTCCCATTCATGAGGAGATGAATGAAAAATAAACAGCCCAATTTGCTGGTTGATGTTTTGCCCTGAGAAAGAAGTCTGTCATTTACACAAACGTCTTTTAGGTTTTCGCAGTACATCATATCCTTCTGCTCAGAAAAGGCCTGTGTACAGATAAAACTTATTACAAAGAATACAAACAAGTGGGAATAGGATGTTTTATTTGCCTGATTTAAATTATGAATAGCTGAATGAACAGATGAAAACAACAACAAAACATCTACAGTGTGATGAAAACAGAGGAGGGAAAAACACTCAATAAGCGGCATGCTTGAGATGTTTGAGAGGACTGGTTTCATGGGCATCCTTCTTTCTTTTTTTACATCTTGTTTGTTTTTCTCCTCCCTCTCTCCCTCTCTCTATTTCTCTCTCTCTCCCTCCTTGCTTTCTTTCTCCGTGGCTCATCAGTGTGGTTGTTCATCGGTAATGACTCCCACTGTGGCAGGGCCCCTTTAAGGTTGAGGTCCCCCCCAACCCCATCTCTCTCCCCCTCCATTCCCCCCCTCCTTCGGTCCCATCCGCCATGCATTATTCATGGCTTCACAATCAAATGAGGGAACTACGGTTGGTAGCAGGAGACATGGTGCATGGCTCTTCCTCTCCAAAAGTCCCCTGAGGTGCCCCAGTCTGGTACCCACCATCACCCACTCCCCCTAACCCCCGCTCCGGTCCAGCCCACTCCCTCCCACTTGCCCCTCCCAACAGTGACAGAATTTTTTTTTTTTTAATATTTTTGATTGGGGTGGGGTCCAGACACTTTGACTCCATCACACCCTTCCCTGGGGTCATTGGCAGCCACGCTGGTCAGTGATGACCTCTGTTGCCCTTTGGGGTACTCCTCACTTCCTCTTCCTCTCCACAGGGAAACACCCACAGTGTCTGGCACCTCTTCTCAGGGTGGTTAAGGATGGGTGGGCTGAGCTTGGGATAAGTTGTTCTTCATTTTAATTGTTTTTCTTTTTTTTTCCTACAGCAAACACCGGGCAAACATCACTGACAAGCTTGTAAAGATGTTGTTTTTGTCTAATCTGACATTGCCAAATGTAAGCGCCTCCTTTTTTGGAATGCACACTCGCTTTCCCACAAGGTAGCTGGTGCCCTTTCATGATGGAGGGTGTCAGGAAAGAAGAACAAAAACAGAGAAAAAGAACAGAGTTATCTAATGGACAAACTGTTCATCCTACACTATGCACTCTTGGACGTCAACACCTTGGATAAAACAAATGACAAATCTATGGCAAGACACTGAAGGTTGTAATTCAAGGCCCATGTGTGGAAATAATGTTTCCTGACCAAAAATAAAATACAATGAATAAAATCAATAAAAACATCATTACTTAGGTTTAATGTTGAACAGGCAACTGCCTGCAAGAGAAACAAACATTAAAAGGCTGTTCTAGAAGATAGCTTGGTATGAAAATAACCTTGTAGTTATTAGTGGGGAGGCTTTAAGCCTTCCTAACTCCCAATATAGCTTCTTCCAACATTTTTATCCAAAGCTCTGTGCCAGAAACTGATGTGTGATGTCACTGATCGCATCTATTTATTATTCAGTCTTTAGGTAGAACAGAATGTTGGTTGCAGAGCCAGCGCACTTTGGGGTTCTGTGTCCCATTGACCACCCGCTAACCTTGTCATGCTTATTACCTGGCTGCTAAGATGAACATGTTGGTTGTTTTATTGATGTAAAATTATTTACATATGCAGTTTTTAAGAAATGGTCTCAGGCATTCATCAGTGTCACAACTTCCTGGTATCATCACCACCGCTCACAGTTTAAGGTTTCACTGCTACAATCATCGGACATGCATCCAATATGAGAGTAATTCATGCTGTATAGGCAGCTGAACCAGTAAACTTGCCCAACTTTTTACCAATATCATGCCAACAAAAGCTTAAGGTCCTATTCACTGTGGAAATACGTCTACTGATGCCTCTTGACACATCTTCAGTGGTGTTCCTTCAGCGTCATGCACCCTCATCTAGGTCAGACCCCAGCTTGTGTCCAGAATCAGATAGCTAGCAAGCTACTACAAGCCCAAGGATCTCCTCTCTTGAGCCACAGCCATCTTGAAGCTCTCTCTGCCACATTGGTGATACTGAAGATGGCTCTCCTCTTCCTCTCTTCCTTAATACCCAAACACCTGAAAGCCCTGGTCAAAGAACAGGCTGTGAAACCTCTGCAACCCACCTTCACTTGAAGGCACCTTGCTCTCCAACCAGCCTGTTGATAGTTGCTGACCAATCCTGTGTGCTTTGAAAGTTTCCTCTCAAAAGCTTCTTGGAGTTAGTCTTCCCATGGGACCGTTAGCTCCAGCAGCATGGTCTGCTTGGTGGTCTCAAGGTCAATTTCTGGGACTTGCCACTCGAGATCTACCAACAGCTTCCAGTCTCTTGTGGAGGTCATGATGCCTGCAGATATTCCCCTGGCTGCAGGGGTTGCTTGCTCTCCAGCTCTGACAAAGGCAATGGTCTTTTTCAAGGGACAATGCTGCTTTTACCACTGTGCTGATGACTTCAGCAATGGAGTTAAGTACTTGGTCATGCCTCCAATAGTGCTGTCCTTCTCCAAGTGCTAAAGTGCAGCTGCTTGAGGATGTGCTCAAGAGTTCCTTGCTTGGAACACTCTTTTTTTAGCTGATCGATGAGTTTACTTCTGGCGATGCCCATGTAAGTAAAAGTTAATCACCATCGAGAACGATTTTTGACCAGTCAAAATCAGCTATCTTGCACACACACTGAGGATTAATAAGACAGCTTGGTGTTGATTAATGACAGTTATGTCTAACAGTTTCAACACTTAAATATCCGTGCCTTAATTTGTGTTTGTTTGTGGGCGGTAAACATGAAAACATTTGGGAGATCAAACTTATTTCTTGTGCTTATAATCACTAGACACACTAGTTGAATGTTGTATCTGCATATATTCTTACTTTCTGAACATCTGCTGGTACACTAAAGTAGGAAGAAACAGAAGAAGCAGAAACAGGTAAGATAAACCAAAATGAATTAAAGCTAACTTTTGTTTCTCTATTTTGTTGCAGACAGATGGAGGATAGGTGTGTTGCACAGATGTAACTTGCCCAGCTGCTGTTGCTCCAGGTATGAGCTTCCTGCTTTATCTCTTCTTATTTGATGACAGAGCCCCCCCCCCCCCCCCCACACACACACACTTTTTGATACATGCTTTCTAAAACAAAACCTACACAAAAGTTTCATTTGATTGGCAAGCATTTTTGAGGTCAAGCAGACTGTTTAAATAAGCAGTTAGCAAAATTTTACATCCTCACTTCCCAGAATTCATTCTGGCAACCAGTGCCTGTGGCACAGTAAGACATGTCTATATTAGAGCCTTGAAGAGAGAGACACAAAAAGAGGAGACTACTTCAATGTGGTGCCTGTAGTCGAATAGCTGAATGAAGAGGAAGATTACAGATTAACATATTAAATGCCAAGATAGGCCCACCTGGTGTGTGACAGATCCTTCACACAGCGCAGCCAGTGGAAATGGAAATGTATCAAAACGAGGTCTCTTGTGAGTAATTTTATTCTGATCACTCCTGGTTTACTCGTTTGGATCGTCTTTTATTACAAGCTTTATATTTGAAGGATTGAGTCCTGTAATCATGTTGGTAATTGAAATTGAAGGCTATGGTATTACACATTGCTTAAAGCAGTTCAGTCTCTCATTCACCTGTCTCTGAGATCCTTCTCCTCTTTCAGTGCTTTTCTGAATAACCCAAAACGCTGCAGCCAGTCCCCACTAGCCCATAAATATGCCATTATGGTACTCTTATTATCCTCATTATTGGGGTGGCTGGAGTGGCGCCTACGTCTATCATGGCCCTCTAATGTGGGTCTAATGGTTCTGACCTGTACGGGACACAGGTGGTCCCCAGAACAGCCTTGATTGGGTCCATTTATTAATCCGCGCTGGCGCCAGAAACGGTCCAGTTAGTCATTCATGTGCAGGGCAGGTTCCATTCCTGAGGCTGGTGATGGACTTTAACCGCCCCCCCCTAACTATTCACTCTTGTCTTGCCCCAGCTTTGTTCTTTCCTAATGGCTCAATTAAATGGGTTAATTCAGAATGGAGACCCTCTTTAAATCTGTGATTATCACCTAGCCCCCTACCCTGCCACATCACCAGCACCAGCATTCACACACACACACACACACACACGCACACACACACATACATTCACTGCTATTGCTTCCCCCTGCAACTGCAAGCCCACACATTTATTATTCATCGCAATCAAATAAGTAAGGTGGTTGAAGAAAGTTGCTTTTCGCTCTCTCACTTTCTTTCTCACCTCTCTCTCATTCTCTCTACCTCCATCCCCTCCCTGCGCCTCCTCTCCACCGCTCTGCTCGTCACCTCTCCTTCTCCCAGGGAAGAATTTCTTTTATTACGACAAACACTCGGCTGTGGAGCCCTTGGCTTTCTGCAGCCCCAGCCAGTCATTGATGCAGGCAGTCAGGGAAAGCAGGCAGCCAAGCAGCCAGCAGCCCTCCCCGCCAGAAAAATGAGCAATTCTCTCATTGTAATAATGCGCCTCTGTCATCTTCCCATTATCGGCATGATAAAAGATGAAATATTCAGGGAGGCTGGCCTCCTAACCTGATCTGGGCGCGATATTGGGCCTGTGGAAAATGAGTTTTATCAGCTTTAATATACTCCTTGGCAGACTGACCCTTGAAATTAAACATTATTACAGAGCGGATATTTAAAAAACCGGGGCCACAAATTACATCAAAATGAAAATATTAAGGAACATTACGAATATATCAAGTGGCGCTTCTCTCCCGCTCACCAACTCCCCTCATCCTGACACCCCCTTTCTCATCCAGTCTCACCCGCACTACTATTTCACCCCCCTCAACTGTCTTCAATGAGTGCGGTCGGGGATGCGGCAGGCGACGTTGTAAGTGTCACTGTTGTTGTTTTGTGTGTGTGTGTATGTGTGTGTGCGTGTCTGCAGTGGGCTGGCAGAGAAATAATAACAATACTGCCTGTCCCACCAGCTTCATACGTCTGCATAAACTAATTAGACCTCGACGCTCTCATCACCTGCTTTATTGAGAATGGAGGGGAGAACACTGCAGGAAGTGTGGGACTTGAGTAGCAGAGTGTGTACCTACACTTTGTGTTTATATGTGTGCGATGGAATTAGTGTTTGATGTGCAGGAGTGGGATGGGAGAAAGTGTGAGCTTCAGAAGTTTAAGTACTGTATATGATGTAAGACTACAGTTGGAATGTGTGTGTATACGTTTGTGTGTAACATGATCTTTTCTTAAATAATCCCAGGTGTTTTTTGCTTCATCTTTCTGTTAGAAAATACACTTCTCAATTCCAAACATCACAACTCATGTACAATAAAGCTCTGGAAAATAATGGAAAAACCAGTGGGAAGTGAGTTTCTCTAATCACTTTAAAAGTCAAAATTCCCCAAATCTATCTGCCCCCCAAAAATGCAGAGAAAGTGATGTTGGCTCTTTGGAGTGTGTGGTGATTTGTCACTTTGTGATGGGGGGATATGAGAAATGCAATAAAAGGCGGAGGAGAGATGTGATTTGAATAGATTTCAGAGGAAGTCGGTCCTTGGGGGAGTTGGATGAGTAAGCAGTGTCCCCGAGGACCGAATTAAAACTTTACTTTTGGTCACGGCGCCCCCTCCCCGTAGTGCTACTTCGCTTATCGCCTGCATGTGTGAACGTGTGTTTGCCTGGGTTGAATGTGTGTTGGCATATGAGCATACATGTATGAGTCTGACTTTCTTTCTGTTTGTGTGTGTGTGTGTGTGTGTGTGTATAAATGTGTTTTCAGGCGTGTGTGCTCCCACTTGTGTATGTGTGTCCCACGCAAATGGAGCTCCCTCCCTTGCCCCTCGCCCTGAGGTTATGGGGGGATACACACAGCTCCCTCTGCCAGGCTCAGATGAGTATTCACAGCAGCACGCCCCTCTCCCTTAACCCAGCACAGGGGAGCTTTGCATATTGAGGCCGTGTATGTATCTCAGTGTGTGTGAGTGTGTGTGTGAGGGTGTTTGTGCACCAGCCTGACTTCCCTTCCCAGAAACGAACAGGGGGTCCAGTTGATTCCCCACGCATGCATTGTTATTATTTCATTGGTGATTCAGCTGACTTGGTTTGTGCCAAACTCGTACAGCTGTGTGCATGATGCTCAGTGGCTCCACATGAAGTGATGCATACTCTGAGCTTACATTTTGCTGTGTGTACATTGTGAGGGTTAATACTGTTTGTTTGGAGCAGAGACAGCATCAAGCACACACAGACAGACAGACAGAGCATCAAATAAGTACTTGAGTGCTGTGTACAGTCCACCTTGCAGCACCTGAATCTTTTGTGTTTACTCTGTTCTGAAAGAGGGAGCAGCTATCTGATGAGGTCGAGCAAATAAATAAAAGGGTGGGGGGAAAAGGGGCAAAAAAGGGAAGAAGGCAAATGCAGAATAGAGGGAATAGGTACCACAGGGGCCGGCTGCAGAGTAGGGAGAAAACAGCAGAGGGAAAATGGCTTTCTCCATCCCTCCACCCTTCCTCTCCCCCCTTCTCTCTCACTTGATTCATTATGCTGATATACACAGTATTTGCTTCCTGAGTGAGCCCCCCTGCACTCCCGCCCTCCTGGAATGCGCACAGTGCTGAATATACACACTCCTAGACACACA
This sequence comes from Thalassoma bifasciatum, assembly GCA_008086565.1. Classification (NCBI taxonomy): domain Eukaryota; kingdom Metazoa; phylum Chordata; class Actinopteri; order Labriformes; family Labridae; genus Thalassoma; species Thalassoma bifasciatum. The sequence continues at coordinate 131,351 of RPOG01000985.1, read as the reverse complement.
GAAACACACAGCAAGATGGTGGTGGTGCCATAAATATAGCAAACGACACAGCCTAGCAGCCGAGCAAGGTCAGCCGCGGCCCAGGATGACAGTGCCGTGGGCGCTGCACCAAGCTCTTGTTAGAAATGCACACAGATAGCTCATTAGGACGGGCCCCCGAGGCCCCCCAAACACACACATGCACACACAAACATATACAAACATTGATCCATTTACTATTTAATTGCAAAGTTACAGTGCACGCTGTGCCGTGGAACATGAACCCTTCTTTGACAAGATTCAATCTGCTCCGCTCATCAGATGCTACTTTATTCCAAGTACGAGGATGTTGGGTGTTTTTTTTTTTTAGTGTGTGGTTGGAACGTGTACCTGAAAAGTGTGTTTTTAATTTGAATATCTTGAAGGTAAGTGTGATGTTTTTGCACATTATGTATATACTGTACATGCTGCACTCTGTGATATCCTCTCCCGGAGTACCAGAGCTACTGTACATTTAAAGCAGAGGGGAATGCAAACCTTTCTTGTCATGTTTACACAATCACATGACGGCTTTGGAAAATATCACAGTGATTTGCTCAAACAATAGAGATATCTTTGTTTTTTTTAACCAGTGTGAAAGGAGACATCTTATTACAAAAGTGAGCAAGAAGAAAAAAAAAGAACATGAGTGATGTTTTCAGTCCTGCTGGAGCAACTTGAGAAAAACTCAACATGTCCAGAAAGGCTTCAACTTTATAATTGCTGTGTAAAAGTTTGAGCGTGTGTCAGTGCATTGAGCTGCAAGTGTGTTTGGTGTGTGTATGACTGCAGGTGTGCTTGTATAGGAGAGTTTGTGTGTGTTTCGTGTGTACTTAAAGGTAGTAGCCGTACTTGGCTCATGCTCAGGACACGCCTGAGAGACTCTGTGAGTGTTGCCCTCCGCCCGCCTCAGACACACGCTGGGACACACACAACTACTTTTTCTCTCCCTTATCCCTTTTTTTTTTCCTCCACTATCCCAGTCTTTTACTTCTCTCGCAGATAAAACATGACTTTTTTTATCAGGCAGAATTTCTTCTGACTCAACTACAATGCTCTGGCTATCCTTCTATTATGTGCTGAGTAATTGCTGTCTATTGCATTTTTTATTCTCCTCTCTCTCTGTCTGTGTCACCTGAAACAACCTCAATGGGCACAGTATCACACCATTGAATGTGCCTTATCTCTCTGCCCTCTCCCCTTTCTCCTCTACTATATGAAATAGATAAATGCATTGGATACTGATTGTCCCCTATGCCAACCTCTACCTCCATACACCCCTTCTCTGGCCCCCTCCCCTGCCCCCTCTCTACCTCCTGCCCGGCCGGGGGTGGTGTCAGTCTGGCAGGCCTTGGGGCCCGTCAGGCGACCAGTGGGCTGTGACGGGCAGCAGCTCCGCGTCCCTCTCCCTGCAGTCTGGCGCCCGCTGGGGTCTCGTCCGGGAGCCCAGCCTGCCAAAGTGACCTCACTCCAACTGAGAGGAAGAAAAAAAAAACTCATACAGGCCGAGGATCACTCTGAAAACTGGACAATACTGCAAGAACATGAGCCATCACAGGTTATTTTCAGACAGAAATTTCATTCTACAGATGACAAAAATGCATACTCTGCTTGGTTGATGATACAGCCAATAATTTTTATCATGTATGTAAGGATTGGGTCTCAACATGCCAGGGCTGGTTTGTGTTTTAGGCCAAAATGTTAGTTTTTATGATAATTTCACCATATATCCCAGCATCAGTGGTAATAATTTAGATGAAAGGGTTCAGCGGACAGACTATAATCTCCCTCCATGCAGTAAGAATGTTTTTAGGAGCTTGACTTGAACATCATAGCATTTGTAACCCTGTGTCCTTATAAGAATGAAAGATCATTCTTTATTCTTTCTTGTTTCTCTTTTGAAGACAAATTTAAAGCAGCATTAAAACTGTTCTGTCATTATTTTTGACCTTTAATCATCAAATTTTTGATTAACTTTACTTTTTAGTGAAAAGAGACAAATGTCATTTTCTTGAAAGAGAACAACTACTGATCTTGAAATACTTTTTTTAAACACAGAGAGGGACTTTCTCATGTGTCTACATACAATTTTGATCCAGCATGACTTCATGACTGCATATCACAAAGATTTTTCCTCTCTTTAGTAATCTTCTCCTGTTCAAAATGCCACTCACTCATTTTCAATCATCGTCTGATGCAGACACTTCTGATTCCTCCTAATTTTGAGAACTGTCGAGGCAACATTTAGCTGCTCTTGCAGCAGATGAGGGGAGTAATTATTAGTGTGCCAGAAAAGATCCAGGTGCATTACACAAACAATTTCCCTGCCATCATCTCTGGTGGCAAAAACACAACATCGCACTCTCTCCTGTGACCGAGCGTTGAGCTGTGCCTGCTGAGGCGAACCTCCCCCCTGCATCCCTGAGAGGGTGATGCAGCGAGGTGACACTGTTAGGGAGGAGAGTTCTGGGTGTGTGTATGTGTGTGTGTTTGTTTATCTGCATTATGGGCCTGTGTGCTGCACCAAGAGTGTGTTTTCCTCCTCTCTTTTTGTGTGAGTTGTGGTGACTTCACATCCAGTTCAAGTACTCTTTCCGGTGTGTGCTGACAGTACAGTATGTTGTGCAGTCCTGCGAAAGTGTGTTTGTGTGTGTTATGTGCTTTACTCCCAAACCCTACCTCCTCCTCCCCTCCCTGTGCCCCGCCCTACCTCAGCCCCACGGAGATGCATCGGGGTCAGGGAATATGGGGAGAGGAACACAGGGAGGCCGCACTCCACAACTTGAAAGGAATTCTAATGAACCAGCACAGTCGCACTGCCTATTCCCACGACAACAGGCCCCAAACAAATAGCTGCATTTGAAGTCCCCTCGTTTTATGACTTTGAAAACGCTGCATGTGTGTGTGTGTGTGGTTGTTTTTGTTTTTGGGGTACAGTAAGTGAGTGTCTGCTCTGTTTGTGTAAGTGTCTACCTCCACAGTTTTTTTCTTAGAAATTGGCCTGGGAACTGATTTACTTTAATGTGTACACGAGAGGATGCAATTATTGTCTGCTATGACCAGAGATGGACTTTTTTTTATTTGTAATTACCAGACTCATATCGGTGTGCTCCCTGCACGAATAAACACCTCACATGAGCACTGAGGAGGTGCAAACTGTGCCCTCCTTATACCAGGGAATAATTACAGGATAATTTCTGTTTTATTTTTAATATCAAGATAATTATTTAATCCAAGAAGCAGGTAATTATTGGAATATTTAGCTTTCTGAGAGCCAAAAGTAACCACATCTTTTACTCAATCACAAGGTCTTACTCCCGTTATGTTAAGATTTGTTTGATTACACAAATTTTTGAAGATTTATATCTAGGCAGAATGTGAGTTACAGGCAAAACACTGTCAGTTTTCTTCTCTTTCACACTGTAACAAAAGGCTGGGATAGCTGAAATCATTATTTGCTGTAGAAACAGACTTTTATGAGTGAAAAACATCAGAAAGTTTGATCTCCTTTATGTCAAATTTCAAAATGTTTTGTTATAGGAAGAACTGGATCTCAGGCAAATACATAAAATCATGTTGTTTGAAGTTACAAACCCATCCTGCTTGAGGGAGAATTTCACTTGTTCTCAGTCATTGCTGTAACCCCTCTGTTTTTTTTCAATTTTTTGTCTGTGAGATAGGTATATTTTCTTTCTTCAACTTCATAACTGTTGTCTGAGGTTAAGAAAATTCATCGTGCTCAGTCACTGAAAATGACATTGTCCACTTGTTCTCATACAGCATACAACCATTCTTACTTTACTTGGAAAAAAAAAACAGATAAAGAAGCAGATTAGTGGGGTGTTGGTCAGTTAGTTGTCTGCATAAATATTAATATCCAATTCCCCCAGTTCCCTCTCCCAATCCCACCTTTTTCCAACCCCCTCTGTGCATGTGTGTGTTTTTCTTTGACAACCTCAGGATGCATGTACAACGGCTCCTATGAACCGAGATGTCTTTTATTTCTCAGTCCAGTGCCTTTGCATCAACTGAGCGTGGCGTGGAGCGCGTGGCTGCCCGGTTTGGTTGGCTGCCTGCTCCGGCTGGCGGGGCCCCGGCTTGTCTGTCTATGCCCCGGCTCATCTGTCTGCGCTGCATCTTGTTCTGGCTGCTCTGCGCAGACGGCGCGGGTGAGAATGTCACTCCACAAAAGCAGCATGAGTTGAGCTGTGTAAACAGTAAATAATAAACAAGTGCTCTAATACATTATTGAGAGAATCACTTTAGGCAACTGGGACAGCATGAAACGCATAACCCCCCTCAAACCCCTCCCTCCCTCTGTGTCTCTGTATCTCTTTTCAAACTTGAGCTCTTTATGTTGTGAATTGGTTTTACTGCAGATGAGATTCTGCACTGTATTACTGTCACAGTTTGAGTCTTATGCCACCTAAAAATATCTTTAATTCTTTTTACACCACATATTTTAGGATGTTGATGCTACAATTACTGGTTCAATCATCTTTTAGAAGCATGGGTTTTCATTTTAAAACTACAACTTTACTTTAAAAAATGCACATTTGAGCTGTGTTTTCCAACAATAAGTCTGCAAATTGTATATCTTTTTGTTTGTGTCGGCAAATTAGCTCATGTAAGAACAGTACAGGTGGGAATATTGGTTTAAAATGCAAATCATAAGAAGTAAAGTCTTGAGTTGCCTGAGTATTGTTGCTGTTGGTCAAAAACTCTGCAAGACTAAAGTAACTGATACAAAAGAGGGATAAGCTACAGATCCATAAATTTGAGAAGTTGTATTCTTTTCTTAATGACAAACTTCTACCTTAAGTCGATTTATTTGTCTGATTGAACTGAAACTCCAATCTTTTCAGCTGCAGTGGCTCTGACTCACGTGTAAAATTAATTTACTTATCCCCCTCCATTTTCACCAACAGCAGTAAAATGCATAAATGGTGCACAAATAGTATGCCATCCTAATCGTATGCTTACAGCAAACGCGTTAAAAAATGCATGTGTAATTTTTCCCCCTTAACCAGTAGCATGTTGCTTATATTGTGTGAACATAAAACAGCCTCTGACTGTACCTGCTTTAGAGCGTGTAGTAAATGGAATATCCTCCTCCAGTGGCTTATTGAGCAGAATAATTACATTGCACATATTGAATTCCACTAATGCTCCAAAGGTAGGTCTTATTTAATACCACAACTCCCGGAGGGTGCAGAGCATGATTTGAAGCACACATCTCCTCACTGTACCTAATGCTCCACATAGATTTGTACATAAAAAAATATCTCCAGAGCAGCTTGGATAGTAAACTTTGCAGAATTGGTCTGAAAGCTATCTGAGTATTGAGACATTACTCCTGTGGATATCTGTGTGATAGTTTAAACCCAGTGATTATTCTGCCTTCAGCGTGCCATATATTAATGTGATGACTCCTCTGCTCTTTATTTCCCAGTCATAAACCATTCACGCTTTTGAGGAAAATGATTAACGTGTACAAATCTGCAAGAGTTCCAACTGATAATGTGCATTTATGTAAACAGACGCCACAGTTAATGATTATGTGTAATACAAGTCTTAAGGTTATGGCTTCTGTAAATCCTTGAATGAAATTAGAAGAGATTAGGGGTGGGGATGTCTAATTTTCATGAAGGAACAATCACCATGTTTAGCTTTAGGGCTTGTAAATCCTGTCTGTGTGTTGAGGGTGTAATTCTCACAACAGCCTGAAGATGGCAGCCAAAACCTAGTTAGCTGCCATGTGAATTTAAGAGCCAGTTTTCCTAATATTACTTCATAGGTCAAACGTATCTCCTGTGTAGAACCATGTTTTACCTGTGTGTTCATCTCACTGAAATCACAGCAGTCAAAGCAGCGATGAGATAAATTCCAGCTTTGTAACAGTAAAGTGAGATACATTTTCAATATTCTGCAATAAAAAGAAGCTTAGGCATGATGGATGACGTTCAGAGAATACTTCTGTAGTTGCTTCAGTGGAAACAGGGGGACAAAAAACTGTATGATGGGGCAGAAAATAAATGGAGGGTGTCTGCTGTTTTATCAACACTTCTGGATTGAAAATGTAAAACTTGTGAGTGGAATGCATTTTAAAACCTGAAAATGACTCAAGGTCTTTGTGCATTAAATAAAATGGCAAAAGTGTTATGCAAATTTCTAATTAAATCAAGTGTGATTTGGTTTTCAATTAAACAGAAAAGTAATAATGGTTGTGATGCAGGCAATTAGCTTCCAGATGGTTTAACACACTTTTGCAGTCTCACTTTTTTCAAGTTAAGTGTTCACAAAGAGGAACGAACATCCGAATGTGTGCTGTGTCGCTTTTAGGGTGTCTTTATGATGAACCCTCCAGCAGACGGTTCTCTACATCAGCACCCTGCTTTCACCCGCAGCTCATCCCTCCTTTCTCAGCTGAGACAATGGAGGGGGGAGAGGAAACAATGGGACGGTGGTGGAGAGGGGAGGGACGGTGGGTTTGGGGGAGGCTGCATAGGACACACAAACATACACACACACACACCCACATAGGCCCACTCACAGACAGAAGGAGGGTGGTGACGAGGGAGAGGTCATATAGGTCAGCGATCAGGCTCCCTTTATTTGTGTGTTTGTGTGTGCGTGTTTTGGTGTGAGCTCACAGGATTGTATGGATCCTTACACGCACACAACCTCGACACCGTGGGCAGTCTGGGTCATGCCTGTCCCTTCACAGTCCAATGCGCCATTATTGACGGCTTGAACTGATACCCCAACAATGAGTGTGTGCACGCTCATGTGTTGTGTGTGCATGTATGTGTTTCTGCACATGGTTAAGTGTGTATGTGTGTGCGTGTGTGTGTGTGAAGCTTTGAGTGCGTCAGGGTTTGTCTTATCTGAAAAGATGTCGGTAACTTTTGTGTCTCTTCTACACGTCTTTTTTTCAGCCAATAAACACAACACACACACCCTCTGTTGACACACCAACTGCTGGTATTTTGCACACACCCACACGCAGGCACAATAGGAACCGGGTGGGGAGCCGAGGAATGGGGCCCCTGCGGGAGGGGCCTCCTCCTGGTCCAAATCAATATATGAGAAGCCATGCAAGTATAACAGAATCATTACTCTCACAGAGCTTAGGAGGGTACGATACACCGTATGGTTTGTGTGTGTGTATGAGACAAGTGTGCATCTGTGTGCATGCTTTGACACCTGTTGTCTCCATCCCGCTGGTGTCATCTTTTTCAGCTGACTTTCTTTGATATCATTAGTGATAAGAGGAGAGGATTGTCAGTGTGCACATCCATCGCTGATTCTGCAGCATCTTCAGTCGTGTTTCCCTCCCAGAGCTCAACACAACAATGCATCTGCACACTTCTAAGCAGCCAGTGTCAAACATGCGCACAGCGCTGTAGGTTTCAGAGCGAGGAACAACAAGCTATCACTGCCTGAACCTGTGTCTAACAAGACTTTGTATTTTTTCTCACTAATCATGATTACTGCCACAATCTTCCCCTCCAGCCCACCTCTTTCTACCCCCTCACACATCAATGACAACCTCCTTTCATCTGCCGCGTGCAGCCCCACATCCACTATGTATTTACAAGGCCTGAAATGAACAGAGCAATTATTATCAGTCATGTTAATTCTGCAGATAATGATCAAAAGCCGAGTCCTGCTCCTCTTTCCTGTCTCCTCTCTCCCTCAATGCCTGCTCTGGGGAGCTAACAGCGGTGACAAACCTCCCCCTTTTATTATTTCATGGCCTGTTTAAAGATTTAGTGAGGCCCACAAACCACTACTTTTAATGACCAATTAACAGGAGCAAAGCTCTCTCCGGAGCACCGCGGCCTCGTTCAGGATTTGCTAGAGTAAACAGTGGTGCGGCGCTGGTTGTGGTGGTGCTGGTGGTAGAGGGGGCGTGTGTCTCGTTACCGGCTCACTGTTCGAACTCGCACACATACAAACAGCCACACACGTACACACACACACACCTCACTCGCACACAAACCCTGTGCTCCGCTGCTTATTAAAACCTGGAGGAGCAGCAGTGCTTACCAAAACCTTGAGAGAGACAGTCAGCAAGAGTCAGAGTGAAGAGTCCCGCTCCCACTGGGTATGGTTGTTTTTTTTTTTTTAGGGGTTGGAATCTAAAATGATAAAGCTTGCTGCACAGTCAGCCTGGCTAAATCTGATGTGAGAGCAAGCGAAATGGTGTTGAAGAGAGAGTAAATGAGTAGAGCCTGCATCATTAGCATTGCTCAATAATGTAGCTGGGGGGTAGGACAGCACCACTCAAGGCCACAGGCTTTCCGAGCGGCTAATTTGGACCCGTCTTGTTTATGGGTATAGCAAGTTGGCCCCTCAAGATGACTGTCAAGCTGAGACTCGCTCCCCAAACTAAACAAACACAAATGAATACACACTCCTTGATGAAATCCACAACATGCATGACTGATCAAGCATGTACCAAAACACATCCATCGATGGATCGACAGTACAACTTCTCTGCAGTCGGGGTCTAAAGTTTAAAATAAACAAATAAATAAATAACACACTTCTACATGGATTTTGTGCGTGATGATGCTGCGGGCAGTTTACTTGTGGGAATAACTTCTGGTTTTGACATATTTATTAGTCAATGCATATATTATAAAAAAAACGTAAAAACATACGTAGTTCAGATATGAAAGTGAACATAGCAGAGGTTAAAAGTGAAACAGTCAGTGAATAAGTCAGCTTGTTGATTGATACATACGTTTCAATCAGTCTGACCATCAATTGATATTGGAATCATCATTTCAGACTGTCAGATTGATTGGGTTTTTGACCCAACCATTATCAAGGATCATTTATTTGGACTTTTTTGTTCTCTGCAAACCCAATTTGCCTTAACATTTTACATGTTAGGAAGTTGTTCCTTTCAGCACTGAAAGGAGGATAAAAATGAACATATAACATTTGTCCTGGGAAAATGCAGAGCAATAGATGAAATCCTGGCCCCTCTAAGGACACAATTTCAATGCATTTGATTTGCGACAAATTTAAATGTCATTTTGTAGGTCCTGAGACATTAATCAGGAGACAGTTAAGTTCTTTTTTCAGGTGGAAGAAAAATGAAAACTGTGCACGCTGTGACTCTTAGGTGACTGAACAGTGAATGCAGAAACACTATTTAATTTGTTAATATACAAAAACATTAGTTGTTCTACAGACCTCAGCGGCTAAAAGCAAGCAGCGAACGCCAGTCAAGAGAAATCATAAAAAAAAGAGATAAAGAAAGGAGTTGTTTGAAGCGCTTGATTCTCTTTAAGCACACTGTAAGGGCGTTGAAATGTTTAATGATTTGAGTTTAGGGTGTATTAAAGCAATAGTAGTTGCACAGTTAGAGGAGCAATGAACTTGACTGAAAGGTTTGGAAACTAGCTGTTAGTAAGGAGCCTAAAGGACTCACCCTCTTGTTAGGTTGACTCAAAGTAAGGTGGAGACATCATTTTCAACTTTTAAAACTTTGCTTCAGAAACAGTTCCTTTTACTTTCTATGGCTAAGTGCGATTAGTAGGGGATTCACAGATCTCACAAGTTTGATTCCAGATAATTTTTTAGCTCATATACAACTTGAAAATAACTAGTGGGGGAAAAGAGAGAGGAAAAGCCGACTTCTTGCTGGAATGAAGTCTAAACTTAGATGTTGAATCAAAGTCTAGGAGATGTAAAAACTGCCCTTTAAATGGTGGTTGTGGCTGTGTTTAAAACAATTTCAAAGCCAAAACACATGCATGGAGTGTACACCTTATTGTACAACTTTTTTTTTTATTACAGTATGCTTGAACTTTTATTGCCTCTTCTAGTCACTTTAAAAAGTGTTTTAACCAATCATCTGTCTTCTTCTTTTTTCCTGTAGTAGTTTTATTGCATCCGTTATAGCTTTTATTAGGCTTTCCTCTCCTATCATCCCCCCTAAAGCACCATGTCAATACAGTTTGATTTGTTTCTTTTTTTATCATGAGTATCAGGACAAAGATACATTAGACTGAAGTGTCCTCAGTTTGCATTTGGCTGCTCCTCTGTTTGCTCTCTTCAAACTAAGTGATGGGTCTCGTAATGCTTTGCATCAAAGTCCCTTGAACTCCTCAGCTTCCCCTCAATTACAAACCAGTGTTGTATTGTGTGCGTATGCAAACCTGTATTTACATTCGCTTCACAGCCTCTGCTGTAGTGTACAGAACACACATGGAGACAGGGTATTGTCTAGCAGGGGAGGATCAGACAACCTGGTTAATAAGACAGTGTGTTGATTGTATTTGTTTTCCATTTGTCTCTCATCGTTTGCATTGAAGACGCTCAGCGGTAATTAAGCCACTAAGTGAAACTGAAACAGGCGAGTCATGGGGCGAGCTCCACAGCAGCATTATGAGCAGAGAACAACAGACGCAGAATGACAACAGCCTGCTAGAACAATGCAGGGAAATGGAAATCCCCCATCAGGAATATCCCATTGTACCAGAGAGACAAAGGTAGAATGGAGAAGAAAACCAGAAGAAAATGATATCACAATGTCGGATCAATGCCAGAGTGTTTGTCTTTACAAAATGAAAGCTTGCCATTTGTTGGTGCATGAATACTACCAGCCAGACAGATTTAAACCAGCTCTCGGCTCAAGGTTTCGTTTTTTAAAAGAAATAAGAAATCTGAGGCATAGAAATGGCTTACTATAGGTGTAAACATTGCACTGAGGCAGATTATTGGCTGATTAAGAGATGCAATTAAAATAATGCTTTTCAGTTGATGAGGGATCAGCTGTTTGGCATTGGCAATGAGAAGATTTGGCAAATTTTTAATGAGTGCAACCCACATGCTCAGCTCTGCTGCTCAATCCACAATTGCATGTTTCTTACAAATGTAGTATCATTCAAAAGGGAAAGAAACAGGCTTCCCAGCAGTGTAAGATTTATTGTCAAGAAGCATTGTTAAAATGAAGAAATACTGAAAACCCAACCCAAGTTGCTTTACTTTTTGTGCCAAGTTTATGTATCAGTCTCTTCTTCCCTGAGCTCACCCCTCTCCAGAGGTACACCAGAAGGACGAAGACCCTCTTTTAGCCTCTCTCGGATTCCCCTCTCTGGTCTACCATCTTTCCCTTTCTCTCCCTCTTACCCAATGAAGCCCAGCAACAAATCAATGGCCAGGGATAAACACAAATCCCCCTTAGAGGTGACTTATAGAAAACAATTTGAACCTGCGCACCTCGCTTGGGCGGCCCTGCCCAGCCTTTTTACTGTATGGTTCTAACCTCAAACCTCCTCTGCCTGCCAGTCGATTGAAATTAGATTCCCAGGTAGATGTGGTGTGTGTATGTGAGTGTGTGTGTGTAGTGGAAAGGGGGCTGGGATGGCGTGTCAGCAGGGCTGTTTCTATGCTGGAGGAATACGTGGTTGTGTAAACACAGCTGAAGAATGTTAACATTAACAAATGCTTTAAGCTTTGAAAGGAAACAGGGGCGATAAAAAAAGAGATGACTTGAGAGACAATACTGAACTTATCATAGATAATAGATATTTGAGCTGCAGTTGAAGATCCTGTTTTGATATTTTCCTGGATGTTTAATGAGTGTGTAAACATTAGGAGTAGACCTATGCAGAGACTTTATAGAGAAGAACTTAAATGCTATTATTGATCTTATTCTGTTTGAAATCAGCATACGAACTCTGGACTATGTAAAAATCCACCTCACGGTATTATTTCACCTCAAATACATATCAGCGACCTCATGGAGCCTAATGACGGACAAAATCAAATATGACACACAGGCTATAATGAGAGCAACACTGAAGAAGAAGCAAAGGCCTCAGTTTCCTCAGGGGGAGACCTGGGTCCTGGTCTCGCACCAGGGAACTCATGGAGGACTCCAAGGAGCACGGGTGAAGAGGCTGCAGAGGAGGAGGAGGAGGAGGTGGAGGTTGGTTAGACCAGGGCCTTGTGCTGAGTGGGCCCTCAGAGGGCTCCAGCCTCTATTTTTGCAGATCTGTTGAGGTGGGGGTGCTTTTGCATTACCTCCTTCTTTATTCTACTCACCCCTCCTTCTCCACTCTCTCTCTCCTAGTCTCTGTCTCTGTCTCTCACCCTCCCTGGTCATGCTAATTGCTCCCAAGGTCAGAGCGTCGGCTGTGCTCCCCTGAACACCCCAACACCCCCGCCCCCAACCCCGGCCCTGGTTTTGAATGGCATGTTTTGATCAGGCCTAATTTGATTGGTCGACGCTGTCTGGGGTGGATAGGGACAGCGCTTTACAGCCCACTGCTTTTGATGTGTGTGGATGTGTGCATGTGTGTGCGTGTCAGGGTGATGCATGTCAGGTTATGAAGTGTCTGTGGATGAGTGCATGAGAGTGTTACACGTCAGCAGGGAAGTGTTTTTTGAGGGGTGTCAGAGTGTGTAAAGGGGAGTGTGTGTAAAGGGTGGTTTATGTCACGGGCGAGAGCGATTTTGTGTACTTCAGTGTCAGAGAGAGTTTAATGTGTTTTGATACAGCATATGGAAAGTGTGTTGGGAAATAAAGCCCAGCATGGACTGAATGCTGCTGATCAAATAGTGAACCTTGTATCTCTAGTATTTGACAAAACTTGAAAATGTCCAGTGACATTAAAAAAATCAGGATACTCATAACTTACCATAACATAACTTCACTTTTAAGCTTGTGGAGGAGTTTTTATTGCAATCATACTCAATACAACAAGGGTTGGACAAGATATAGATATAACCATCATTGTATTACTGACAAACGATAACCATTCTTTATGCTATCGATATCTTAATTAAAAAACTATGTCTCTCCCTTGCCAATTTGTCTCCCAACATCACTATTTCATGACTTTTTCATGGTGATGTTTGTTTTCATCGACAGAATAAAATGTGACTAGTGAAAGAAAAAACAGACAGCAGCATGAATAAGACCGAGTCAGCAGGGAAGTGTTGGACAACAGTGAAAGGAATTAAGAGATACATTCACATCATAACCAAAAAGTAATAAGCTGCGTCAGCTTTTTTCACTGAGACTAGAGGGAGGGCAAAGAGAGCTGCTCTCACCTGCAACGGGAGGACTTTATATACCATAGAATTCCATATGAGAATGACTCCCTATTTTATTGACACTGAGGGAGAAATCAGCCCAGTAAAGTACTGTGATTAACACTTAAGTCCAACACTCAAACTTGAGTCTAACTTGTGCATTAATCTTCAGAACTTGTGACTTGGGTTTGAGCTCTGACTGAGACTTGGATTCAAACTTAAGTATTGACTGCATTATGACCTTAAAGATAGAGAGCAGAACTCTGGAATACTAATGGTTTTTGTTAGCTTTAAAGAAAAGGCTGTGGTAATAATCTATCCAAGCTTGTAAGAGGGCTGTCACTTAATAACCTGCAACATGTCATCCCTTCCAACAATGGTTTCTTTCAGGATGTGAGATGCAATAATTCCCCACTTTGCGTTGTGAAGTTTAATTGAGAAGAGAAGCAAGTTGGTTATGGTTAGTAAATGCTATCACTTAGAGGACAGGACAAACTCAAACCTTAGTGGATATCAGTTCAGGATGCACCTGGATAAGCTAGTGAGATGCTAGCATTAGCCCACTTGGACTGTTGAGCACCTAAGAGTTAGCAATCTTACTGAAATGTTAGCAACTAGAAACACTACCACAAGGTCCAAGATATTAAAATGATTAACTGACTTTGAGGAGAATCTGTTTTCAGAGACCCCTTTATCTGTAGGACTAATGCAAGCTGTAGAATAATAAATGGAGATTGTATTAATTTGACTTTTTCATTTATGTTGTTTAGATCTAACAGCAAAAGTCTTATATTTTTAAGCTTACAAGTTAAGCTTACAACTTGAAAGAAATATTTTTTACTTTGTAAGTTTATTGTTGAGCAAAATTTGTGGCTCTTTTAGTGGCTTAAGTAAACAAATCTTAACTTTTTAACTCTTCAAATAGTTGTATGACAATGTTGTTGAAGTGCCTTGACTTTAACACATTTCATTCCTGTTCAGTTTCTGCCAGCAGTGTCTGAATAAAAAAAGACTAAAGTATCTCCCCCTCTAGAGTTCAGACACAGTTACTCCCCCTCTGTGGGTCTCCCTGTCTCTGCTACAGTCCTGTCCCCAGTGAGTGCTACTGCACGAGGTGTACAGTAGGAAGTCCTAGGAAGGCAAACAGGCCATGTGTGTCTGCTGTCTGACAGCAGCGCTGATCCGGCCCCTATGAGTGAGATTGATAGGGCCTGTGATCAGGGACGCCGCGCTCCCTCCATCGCCAGCGAGATGGATCACATCACACCGCCGTCTCCTCCGCTTCCAGGATAAATGAACTGAGGGGGAATCTATCACTCCCAGAGAAGGAGAGAGAGAGAGTGAGAGAGGGAGGGACAGCATACCTTACAGAGATACTGATGAGGATACAGAGGTGCAAGGGGTAGGAAAAAGGTAAAAAGAAAGAAAGGTAGAAAGAATACCGGCAGGGAGAGCAGTGAGAGTGAAAAAGTGAATCAGACAGGAGGAGGAAGAGACCGGTGTAAAAAAGAGAAAGAGGAGAGGAGGCCTGCTGCTAGGTCGGCCCCCTCCCTTGCCCTCGTCCCCCTCACAGGTTAGGTGTTAGGGTGTGGGCTTTTTTGTGTTGGGCTGTCAGCCAGCTATTTGTCACAGTGAGCGATCTGATGCTCTGCTGAATCAATCACGCAGAAGCGCTGTGGGTTGTATGTACTGTATACACGTGTCTGTGGGTGTCTGAACATGGAGCTGTGTTTGTGCTTATACATACATGAATATATGTGCAGGAGGAGGTGCTGGGCATAGAAAAGAAGCATGCGTTCCTCTCTCTACCTTCCTCTCTCTACAGGGGGCCATACAGGACACACTTTATCTCCTTTACATCGCTCAAGACTGTTTTACATGGGACAGTTTCCTCTCACAGAGTCCTGAGCATGGATTGGCCTCTAGACTCCATCTCCTCTTGCTCATTTGGCCTGGCATAAATGAGACTTTGTCATGGCTGATTGGGAATAGGCACCTTATTGCATTAGGCCATGGCTTATTAAGCAAATGGTCTTAAGACAAGCCTTGCTTAACTGGGTGACAGCCTCTCAATTAGGTCGTCTGTGAAATATGCCCAAGCTAATTGCACCCAAACACAAGCCCATGAATTGGATTAGAACATCTTCTGTAGACATGTTTTGCTTGAAGATCACAGGTGTCATGGAGTTTGACAGGGTTGTGTGCAGTGAGGCATTTGTAGTTATTTAGATCCTTCCTTTGATATTATTTGTGTGTGTCTGCATTTTTAAGTGTGTTTGTGCATGCTTGCGAAGAGCCAACTGACAAACTGATATGCTTTTGCAAGATATAGCACTCATGAGATACCCCTCTTCTCCTCTCCTGGAGGAATGACAGCTTCAAAAACCTTTCCCCGATGATTATAATTGACTGATTGGCGAGTCCTTAACTTCCTCTGCCTCCTTCAATAATCCCAACATGGCTCTCAAGTGGCTCTAGGCTGTCTTTATGAGTGCCTGCTTGCGTACTTTATGATTGCCTGATGTGAAAATGGCAACGGTGGTACGAGGGGGTAATTTGTCGGAACCCAACAAAGAAATGTTGTAACAATTAATCACGGGGTGAACACAGAGGAACGTAGTAATTATGTTCATTAAGTGGCGAGCACGGGGGCAATTATCTGGCATCGGCTTGGGTTGTCAGAGGCGCGTCAGGCCAAGATGCTGTAATAACTCACCACCTCTAAAGGGTTATCCCACTCATCTAATTCGGTCTGATGGGCAAGTTATAAGCTGCGTGGACACAGTGGGGTGACATTGTTGATATGCTGTTTAAAGTGCTGCCCTGTGTCCTTGAGTTTCTACACAAACCCAGTAAGCGGCACAATGTATGGCAGCACTTACAGATACTGTATACTCTAAATATGCAAATCCGTGGCTTCTCCATTGGAGAGTCGCACAATGATTTGTAGAAATGGAACAGCAGGCTATTCACTGCCCAAGGTAACATGGTCGTCTATGCATCATCTAGGGATGTTTTGGCTTTTTTCCCCCACATGATGATTGGACCATGATCAAATAGACAGAGGACCCATTAGAAATAGGCAGCAAACCATTTGGTGAATACGTGAATGCAAATGTTATACATTAGAAAAGAAATCATTATTTATGCAAAGGTGAGACTTGCTTAAATTTAACTAGCTGATCATTTGATGACATCTTAACAGCTTTGTTTTTCAAGCTATTCAGTTTTTGGTACACTTGATGATTTGGCAGAAACAAATGTCACTGTGAAGAAGCAGCTTTTTACAGATTTATTTGGGGTTCTTGTGCCTTCATTGAGAGTGAGGATAGTGGATAGACAGGAAAGTGGGAATAGCAAGACTGCTGGGCCAAGTTGGGACTCAGAAATGACAAGTTTGAAACCACTCAAAGTAATTTTGTGTAAGGTATTTTGTTAGATGATGACAGTAGCTCAACAGTGCGTCAGATGCTTAGGTTAACCTGATTTAGGACTTGATCTCTTTGTTGTTGTTTTTGTTTTTAAATCAAAATACCAGCTTTTCCAACTCATTTTTAGATTTTTGAAGTGTCTTTTAGGGGCATTTAAGCTTCCAGGGAGTAAAAATCAGACTGAAAACAGAGAATTAGGTAAGAGAGTGAATGGCAACATTAAATGTTGCCAACAGTATGCTCTAAACTCTCTGGTGCATAGTTCTTACACTATTTAAAAGAGTCACTGTTTCTTTCTTAAGTGTTTTTAAGGCATACAAAACACTTTGTAATTTTTAAAAAGTACTTCTTTTTTTCAGAAAGTTATAGACATGTATCAGAGGTTTGAAACGCTTACCAGTTGTAAGATATATAAAGTTGAATGTGTGAAAATCTTTTAAAATGTTTTGCAAAGCATTAAAAGAACTGATTATTTATGGAATTACCAAAAAAAACCCCACAACTTATTTAGTTGCACTTACAGTTCAAATAGTTTTATGTTTAATGCTCAGGTGTATGTAGTCTGCACATCTGTAACTTCCCTGAACAAAACCCTTGCATTTTGTCCCTGCTCCAAGGAGAATAAAATCATTTAAAGACAAAGTCTCAGCAGAAGCTTTTATACTTCATTCATCAAAGACTCAATACTTTGAGCTTTTTAGATAACAAGCAGGTACTAATTGCATGTAAAATAGTATATTATATGAAATTTTTGGATGATTTCCTTTAGAAATCCTGATTCAATAAATATGATTGAAAATTTCTGGCCAGTTTCTTTCAGAAGAGCTTGTAGTTTTCCTCTCAAAAAGTTGTAAAACAGGTGTGACATAGACCCACATTTGTTATGTCAGAAAGATGCATATAAAAATGCTTCAGAATAGGCATTGATGGTCTGACAAGTTGTGTAATGTGAACCATGACAGCTTTATCACTGTATCGAATGCCTATACACTCTTTATTCAAAGTGAGACCAAGATAAGTCTTCCTGTAGACAGAGAACCACATAACTTATTCTTCCCAGCACACAGAAGATGAGTTACCTCCACACCTGGAGGAAAAAGCACCTGTCTACACCTGTGTGAAACTTCTTCCACTGCTTGTCAGATTTATATCTACCCCCCTGTCTGACTTACAGTGAGAGGGACTTGCAAGCCCAAGTGAATCCTTAAACAAAAGACTGAAACTTAAATCCTCACTCACAAATCCCAGCCTTGTAGATACAAAACCTGGAAATACCATCCAGCTAATTAAGCTGATTGGCTCGCTCTGTCCTGAAAGAGGGCCGGCCTGCCAATCAAACCTGGATGTTTCTGCCGTAACAAACTCCAGCTACAGCTTTTCTTTCCCGCTTGAAGCCAGGGGAAGAATCAACCTGACAGTGGAGCGTGTGATTGGACAGAAGTGTGCAGGCTGTAGTTGTCAATCAATCACCGAAGGGTTGAGTATTTCTTACCCTTTTCATAACGCCACACACCTCTGGAGCTGCCAGGCGTGAAAATAATAGATACTTAGGATAAAGACTCCCAGTGTAATTATACAAAGCTGCAGAAGACAGTCAGTCCTCCACTTTGTGAACACACAGTGCACTCAGTTCTCTTCTGACATACTCTCGCCTCTATCTCTGCTCAGAAAAAAAAAAAAACATCTCCAGGTATCTATGCTCTCGAGGAGGGCAAGGCAAGAGAAAGACAAATAGCGTGGGCTTTTTATCACCAAAGCCCTCCTGGAAACAGACAATAGCCACACAGGTCTTATTTTAGTCACTGCCTTTTGTGGCTGCCAGCCTTCTCAAGCTCCCTCTTTCCCTCTTCCCTTTTATTTTGTTGTGTTTTTCCTTGGGCACAGTTCTCTCTCCCTCTCTTCCTCTTTCTTCCCTTCTCTTTCAATCGCAAGCCTATTTGGAGCATGTTTGTTTTCACGCTTTCTCTTCTCGTTCTCAATCTCTCCCTCCCTCTCAGTTTCTCCAGCCTTCCCCTCCTCCTTCGTTTTCCTCACTGTGTGTGTGTGTGTGTGTGTGTGTGTGTGTGTGTGTGTGCTGTACATCCATCGATGGATGTGAGGCGTGTATAACCTCAGGTAAGCTCAATGAAGCAGCCTGACTAGCCAGAGTGTCTGTGGGAGGCTCTGGCTCATCTCTGCCTGCATCCCTGTAGCCTTAATCTGTGACAGACCATTTCATAATCACAGCCAAGGGGCCTTCTCTCTCCTTCTCTCTCTCTCTCTCTCTCTCTCTCTCTCCCTCCTGTCTCTCGCTCCTCCCCCTCCTCCTCCTCCTCCTCCTCTTCTTCTTGGTCCTCTTCTTCATCTTCTTCTTCTTCCTGTGCTCCTCATTTCTCTCCCTCTCCCATCTTCTCCTTTTTTTTCTTCCCCAAAGTGCAATAATTCACAGGCATGCACCCTCCCACAGGCGGATTAGCAGGCGGCATGCTCGTCCTACATAATCGCAGCACAATGAAGCCCATACGTGCAGCCGCCACAGCCACGCCATAGGGCATAATGCATCTGCACTGTCTCCCCACGACAAATGACACCGGACAAAATGGACCCCCACAAGCAACCAACACCTGCATTGTAGGCAGACCAGCGAGGGCCCGGTGCTTCTAGAGTGGCCCACTTCGGCCTGAATGATGCTTCGTGGATAACCTTCTCCAGAAGAAGACGTAAATCTGAGGATAACTGGGAAATGTCTTGGACAGACTCCTTAATTGCTCTTTTTGTACATTTCATAGTTTTGTCTTCAGAGTTTCCCTCTAGCTCTCACCAAAAGTTCTATAAATGATAGAAACACAAATCATCACCCTTTCTTTGATCTTTGTGCCACATTTGAAAACACTCACACACTCCCTGCCTCAAAATTTTCCTCCATGTGCTGGGTCGATTACTGTGCACAACATTAACATATTGTTAAAAAAGAGGAACAAGCATCTTATGATTCATTTTCATTGTCTGAATAATAGCTGAGCCGATTAGCAGCATTGTTGCCATCGGAGAGGCAAAACATCATTACGCTCCTCAATCTGTTTGAGTAATTAAACCATTTGGGAGAATCATCCTGTGTGTTTGCTGATTCAGTCAGAAGAGGAGAAAAAAAAACTGCTGTTGAGCGCTGCAGCTATATGTAATGTTACATTTATGTATTAGCTTTAAAGGGCTTAAGTGTGAAGCTGTGCGCAACTGCTCTGGTAACAGAATGTCAAATAGGATCCATCGCTCCATCCCAATGCATTTCATATAATACTATAATGAAAGGCGAGGATTTATACCGTATTAGTATCAAGCTCCATCAGATTTAAGGCCGTAAATCCATTCTATATCCTCCAAGTTTTTTCTCGAACATTTTCTGGGCGCTTAATTTAATTTTCTCTCAAAGTGCCGGGCGGCTGCTGTTCTTTGGTGTCAGGTGAATGAAATAATTTGCACATACTTTGCGCCTAAACTGTGGAAATCCAGGAGGCAATTACATGCTTTGCTATATCACACCAACACACCAAATCTCTTTTTTCCTGTTACCCTGTTGTTGCTGAGAACACACTATTAGGCTCACTTTCAAAGCATGTGGAGGGAATACATGTCACTATCCAATTTGATTTATCTAGCTTTACCTCAACCAAGAATCAAAACCACATTCTTCTCCATTTGCTTCTCTCTGTAACAGCAAAGGATGACATACATAAAGGTAGGATCCAATCAAATGGCCACAGGTCTCCCTGAGTCTTGGCCTGTATGTAAAACACAGACACTATATGTGTGGTATAGCTTCCTCTCCCTCCTCTTATCCCTTCCTGTTTTGCCACCTCAGCACAAGCCCACACTGCGGTAATCCCTCACAAGTCAGGACAAAATGAGTGACACAGGGTGAGTCGCAGCTGGAACACACACGGCCGTGCATAAGATATCTCCGAGATTTCTGCCCCTACCTGGGCTCACGAACAGACCCTGAATGTATTAGTGAGTTGGCGAGCCTTATGGCATGGCATGCTGGAGTTTTGCGCGGTGTGGGCCTTTTCACGCATGCAGGTTGAGACACACAGGACTTCATTAAAAGCATCACTGCGAGATGATGCTGGCTGTATGTAATCCACATGCATGCTCACCCCCTTCTGCTTTGCAACTCCGAAGAGGCTTGTTAATCCTCGCCTGTGTCGAGGTAGACACTAAAATGCACAGCAAGGTCTGCAAACACACACACACACACACACACACACACACACACACACACACACACTATGAACATACACATACTTAAGTGTGATGTGAATTATGCTCACCTTAAAGTATATGTGCATTATTTTATGTTATCATACAGAATCTTACAACATGTAAGTGTGCCTTTTAAATAGCTTTGCTCTGCTCTTTTGCAACAAAAAAAATGTCCCAAGCTTCTCAAACTCAACACATAAAGCAGGTTAGTGGTCAAAATCACCACTTGCAGATGGGCCACAGCTGCATTAGATCTCATTAAAATTGGTAAATTAAGTAAAAAGTGTTATTTCAACTTAAAAGAGACAGAAGAAATATACAATATATATTTAAGAAGTTTACTTTTCATGGGAAGAGTTAATCCTACGTGCTGCGGGGGCTTTAAACTGGTAATGTTATGCAGTTGTTGTCTCACTTTTGGTTGCTCTTTACCCCTCTCTTCTTCCACCTCTCTCTCTCTGCCTCCCTCTCTCCATGTCACTCCTCTGATTTATGGCTCTGTTTAAGCGAAGGCCACACGTCTCTCCCGACGCTGCTATTTGTTTCAACCCTGCTTCATTTTTCCCACTCTTCGCCCTCTGAAGGCAACAAGGAACCAACAAAAATTAACCCTTGGCTCTTATGCACACAGCAGAGTGTGTGTTTTTCGGCTCTTCTCAGGTTGTAGCTGTTTTGAGGGAACTTGACAGGGCTGTGTGTTGACTCCGCTGTTGTTCTGACAAAGCGCCAAGCAGGCTCGGCCCTCCACTGCTGTTGTTAGGAGCGTGTTGGAGATGTAGAAAAATGACATGCCACAAGGATGCCATTAATAACGCTCAGAGGCAAGGTTGGAAAAATGGGCGACGTCACAAGGCCCTTTTATCAGCCTAATTTCATAAGAGGATTTCATGTCTGAGCAGGGAAAAGTGGCTATTTTTTCTTTTCTTTTATATTGTAAACAGCCATTACTTGGAGAGGTATACAGGGCAGCTCTGGCAGTAAGTGGATATGAATTTCAAACCAAACCATCCTTTTATATCAGCCACTCTCACAAACACTTTGACATAATCGTGACATCAGACAGGCTCACTTTTTTACTGCACTGGCTTCTGACTGCGCTGTAATTCATTGCATTTTCTTGATGAGACCTCCCTTTCTTCCTATCAGTGATCCTGAGAATTAGTTCTTATAGATTTTCCCTGCAAACTAAAGCAATTGTTTGACTAAGTCAAAAAGGCAGCTGGGGCCACAATTACATATTGTGAGTGGGATTGTGTTGCCATTGACTCTAAATGTCTAAAGCACTGAGAGGGATGCATCTGACTCGGCTTTGTGTTTTGTTGTTCTGCCAGTGCACAGTATTGTACTATATTTGCACTTCTTCTTCCCTCTTCTCTGTCTGTGCCTCTGTGGCAGCCTGGCATGCAGGAGGCTGTTGTTTACCCTGGTAAGCTGCCCATTGTCTCTGGTGGGAATTCCCTTTGGGAGAGAGCATCACGGGAACACAGCTCTGCGCAAGAGACTAACCGCTGAGGTGCTCGCACTGCATACACGGGGGCCTCCATGCATCCACTGGGATCTGATGCCAGGGGTAAGACGGCCATCCCCTGGGATAGGAAGAGACGGCGAGATAGAGACAACAAAAGGCGGGAGACTAGAAATACTGTAACAGAAGGGAAAGAGAGGGGCATTGCAAGGATAAAGATAGGGGATAAAAGTGGCAGAATAAGAGTTTCGAGGTTAAATCTCTCAACTTTAAATCCGATCCTGTGACAGATCAAATACAGGTGAAAAAGAACGCTTGTATAGGACACACCTATGCAACAAAGTTAGAAAATCCTGAAGTTATCAAAATGTAATTATCATTCTTTTACAGAAGAAGAATCGTACACGAGAAGAGAAAGAGTTGTACACCTGACTTCTTGAAGGTAAATAAGGCATCCTTTAAATATTGTGTCAGTCTTCGTCTGTGTTACAACCACTACTGTATTCACTCAGGATAGCTTCTTTCACTATCATCAACATGCAAAGTCACTTTCACACTGGGTGCCCTGTGATTTTCTACACAGGTTTTTGGGATGGAGGTTTTTAGGCTAAGAGTTTTGTTAGGAGGTTTAGGAGAGGTTTTAGGAAATGCAAGAGGTTTCTTTTCTCAGTCGTTGTTCATGTTGTTTAGTTCTATCAGTTGGTACAGAATATTTAAAGTGCTGCAAATCTCTCAACTCAGAAGCTTTGTTAAAGATGGCTAGACTTGAATAAACTTTTTTCTGGATTCAAGCTGAATGGACTCGCCTGCTGATTTGGACTCCTCTTTTCATCATTGTTCATGGGTAAATGTCTTAGAATTAGGAGACCTAAGATGAGAAATTATGCAGTAGAAATGGGGGTCCTCCCCCACCTTATATTAAAGTAACAGATTCAACAAGTAACAAGCGAGCCCGAAAATTAGATTCTACACCAGGTTTTTGTTTTTTTACTCATTTGAGTTGCTTCTTCTTTGTTCCTTGTTTCTGCACTTTCAAGGGGAGCTTTATAGCCTTTGTTGTACAACTGTATAATAAAAACAAAGGCATTCTAGTCTTTTTTTATTATATCCTATAGAATTTGAAATAGGGACCTTGAAAGTCAGATCAGTGCAACTCTAGTAAAAACACCTTATAAACAAAACTAGTAATGGAAAAAAAAATGACAAGATGATCAAATAATCCCAGACGTTAACTGAGTTTTGAAAAAGAGAGATGAACACAATACATTTTATACAGTGTCAAGAACAAGAGGGTAAAAGCCAGTTTCACATATTCCTCTTCTTTAAACCCCATCATTTCTAAAATAAGTCTTCCTCCAGTGTGACCTCACCCTCCTACACCTCTGCACCACAGTCAGTGCTGACTCCAGGCCCACCGTGCTCGGGGCCTGAGTGGAAGGCGTGCCCCAGCTCAGGTGTGTTAGCAGTGTATGCAGGGCACTGACAGGACGGGTTAGTCTCCTGGCCAGATGTGACTTGACAGCGGTAAGGCTCGCAGGGCCCAGTAGGCAGGTTGGATGCTAAAGGCCTTATAGTGAACCTAAAGCAAGCAGGAACCAAAGGGGGGGAAATACACTCACAACAGCACTGAGTCACGTCTCAAGTCGGACAGGATGAGGCGTTGTTCAATCAGCGTCACTACCTATTGCTGCACTGTTCATAATGATAACAACAGACAGCTGAGTCGACTGTGTAGTTGAAACATTTCACCAAACGTATCACTATCAAAGTCCAACTGACTACATATCTATGAAAATGGTTATTAAATTACCCTCAACCTGTCAGAGTACTTCATTTTCCAGCTAAATGAGACTGTTTCTGAAGTCGGCTAAATTGCTTGTACTTTGGGAGTATTCGACTTCCTTAGAAGAGGTTGAAATGCCATTGGTTAAGATAATGGAAGAGAAGGATGTAAAGTTCAGTGGAAGAGAGCCTAATGCCTTCTTAAGGTGAGCCATTTCAGCACGCAACCGCATTTGTATACGTCTGCGTATTTACCCGCGAAGGGAGGGAGGTGACCTTTCCATGTGGAGATGGTGTCTGCATGGAAGTGCCGCTTGCTGCATCCTAATGGCCACCCAGGGCCACCTCGCCTCTGTGGCTGTCCTGATATTTGCCTAAATGCGTGGGTGAATCTTTTCTTTTTTTTTATTTTGTATTTTTTCTGGGCATCCTAGTAATATTTACAGAGAAATTATGATCAGTAAAATGATTTGAAGAAAGCAGGAAGGTGATGTCAAAGGGTGCTAATGTGGTATGAGACGCACTGAGAGCCCTTGTTGTCTGAGGCTAGTAGGGTGCTAATTGGTGCTATGGTAGCTGTGCATATTTTTAAGGACTTAGGCCATCAAAAAGAGGTAAAAAAGGGACTAAAGGCCTAGTTTGAATCAAGAAATAACAGAAAAGAATCAAAAAAACAAACAGCTAACTTCTCTGACTTCCAGCAAACAGTAGCTTCACAAAACAAAAGAAGTTCACAAACGAGTAGAGGAAGACTGACACACTATCATTAGTGATGCTGCTCTGACTGAGGGTTAAGGCAGAGGTCTCTCAGTCAACATGGCTTCCTGCCTCCTGCTGCTCTGTGGATCATTAGGAAAATGAACGATTGGAGGGCTGTGTGTGTGTGTATGTGTTCGTGCAGGTGTGTGTGTGTGTGTGTGTGTGTGATTCCTGTGCCACTGGGCTGTGGGCAGCCTGATTACTCTGCTCTGTCTCCTACTTACCTGCCGGCCCACTGACTTACCTTCAGCATACTAACTCCCTCCACTTCCCTCCTCTCCTCTTTCAAACACACACATACACTTACACAACCTACACACACACAAGTGGAAAGGAATCACCAATGCATTAATTTGTCCAGATTCATCTCTGCAAAACTTCTGAATGTATCACATCTTGACAGACGATTCCAGGCCAGTAAATCTATTCCTCGGGGTATCTGTGTACCTTTCCAGAAAAAAATCCTTTATGCTTGTAAAACCCCTCACTACCACACTTTTTTTCCCTTCTGCTCTGTTTTATGTGTGTATACCCAATTGTATACTGGAAGGCAAATGGCACACATACATTTTAAAAGCACATCAGTGGCTGGGGCAGAAACCCCCGAAAGGTGGGAGAAATTACAGGATCAACGATTGATGTCAGGGGAACAAATCTGAGCAAGGGGGCTGGAGATTTTTCACTCCTGCTAGGGCGTTTGTGTGAGCCGTCCCCATTAACAAGCAGAGGAGATAATGTTGGTGGGTGGACACAGTGTGTGAGTGTTTTGTGTGTGTATGTCTGTGTGTGTGTGTGTGCTGAGCCTACGTCACACTACACGTGCCGAGCCTGACAAAACAAGGGATGGAGGTCATATTTGGCATTTAAGTACTGTGGTTCTGACTTTATTTTCTGCTCTTCTGTACAAAGTGAACACATTTCTGGAAAGTAATAGAGACCTTTACTGCATGTATCTTATTTTTTTAGCGTTATGGAGTATTTTTTTAAAGGAAAACATTTTCAAGCTAACCAAATGTTTATTAGACATTTGTAGCCTCCTAAATGTACAACTTGATAATGAAGGAGTTATAGAAATGCATCTGAATGCATCCCTTAATTCAAGTAACAATGAATTACAAATCCACCTCCTTACTCTCTGATTACCCTAATGTGCTTCTAAAGAGTACAAAGGAATAGAGTTGTCTTCTCCTTTTTATAAATTCCCACCGTTCTTTATTTTGCAACACAAACAAATTCACACTCTGCTGTTCACACATTAATTATGCAGTTAGAGAAAAAGCTGCAATAGTGGAAAAGGAAGGAAGGTGAAAATGAGGAGTTGAGTTTGTTGTGCTGGCTTGTTGAATATTCATATTAAATCAATTTTTGATGCTTTCGGGCGTTGTTTGTTCCAGGGCGGCGGAGCCACGTCCTATTTGTGAAGCTGTTAGGTACCAGGAAATGGGTGAATCCGCTTTGGTGAGAGGAGAAAGGTGTCTGTGCTCCAAGGTAGACATATGTGAGGTGTCTGTGGCAGACTGTGGGAGATATTTTAAGTGTGGCTTAATCACCTGCCCCACCACTCCCACTCACCCGAATTTCACTTGATTAGATTTGTTTAATATGTCATTCAGCGCCTCTGCCAGGGTAAAGCTGATCTGCTCTGACAGTCAATGCAGCGCATGTCTGACGGCCGCTTTTGTTGCTCTTTCTACTTCCCCGTCATTATTTTTCCTTGAGCTTGGCACAGTTTGTTTCACCTCTCCAAGATGTTTGAGAGCACTTAAAGATAATTATTGCCAAATGATGCTCTAATGAGGGAAACAACTGTAGTTAAGTCTTTGTGAGAGAGCTGGGCCTCCTGGCTGTGAAGCCACCTTTTTAGGTTTCATTTTGTTTTCCCGTTTGACGGTGTCAGACTTTCTATAGATGCTGCTTCAATCTGACGCATGCCATAATAATTGGCTGGGCGCAAGAGATGCAAATTGCGGAGGATTTATTAAAATGCACCTTAAAGGGGTTAGAAATGTCTGTTGGCAAGTCAAATTACCATTTCGCCTCTCTTTGAGTCTTTCTTTTTTTTGTCAACCTGCCTTAAACTTCCTGCGCTCTTGGAAGAGGTCAGACGCAGCCCTTCATTTGTGGAGGAGGATTTTCGCCTCCTGTGGAAAATTGCAAGGCATTTAGAGCTATCAGAGAGGGTCAGGGACCTTTCCTTTAATTTTCCTTTATCTTCTCTACCATGCTGTACGACCTCAAGCACATCGCAGAGCTGCTGTCTGGCCTGTCTGTGTGGATGCTGTTTATTTGTGTACCTGTTTTTCCTTTTCAATCAAAAAGGATGGAATTTTCTGGACAGATCTTGGCCCATGCCTCGTAGATATTAAGATCATCTTTACGCTTTTATAAGCTGCACAAGAATAATATGTTGTTATTGTTTAATTCAAATCACAAATCTGAAGTATTAGCTCCAGATCTTGTGAATATTTTTTCAGGTTCGATGATGAGATTAATGTTGCATGTGTTTGCTGGCACAGCTTTCCTGCAGGTGAAGCTTTTGTGTTGCAGCCTGAACTTCCACAGGAATATTAATGACTGTGGTCGATTGTCTCCGTTCAAAAACTGCTTCCCCTCGGCTGTTTCGTATCTCTGCAGCGTCTCTAAAAGCAATGGTTGCTACGGGAACGCACGTCATGTCACCGGTCAGTGATGAGTGACAGTCCTCTCCTGTCAGTGACATAATGACACAACAATGAGCACAGAACGACGAGCGTGCTCTGGTATAAGCTTTCTCAGGATCACGGTAGCACAAACATTTCCCCAGTAATCCGTAACCGAGACTCGCAAGCAGGGGACTGGAACTAATGAAGACAACTATTCAATTATGAGCTCAATTAATGCAAGTGCCTGGAAGCACAGATCACAGATGAGCCATGCAGCTCGCCTTAGATGTTGTGGACCACAACTTGAGGCGAATAACACAGTGAGACACTGAATTTCTCCTCAATCCCTTGGCTTAGCACTCATGGCTGTCTCCACTTTAAAATGGCTTTATGGGTTCGTGAGAGGGACATAAGAGCGGGCCTCAAATCTATGCCTTGGCCCACTGTGGAGGGTCATAAGGAGCTGAATTGACTTTGTCTGGCTATGTGCCTTCAATCTCTTCTTAAGTATTACTCTGTTATTGCCATTCTCTCCTGAGGTTCATCTCAAGCAGCATTATATTCGACCAAGCACAACAAAAAGTCCAATTTAGCCTGATTTCCCTTATTCCAGCTTTGATTCTTGCTTTGGCTTGTATTGATTTCATACAACTTCTCTTCTGCTTCTTCTCTGTCTTGTTTTTGGATAAATCCATGTTGTTTACAGTGTGCGATGACCCGCGGGGCGTCAAGATTATTCTTAACCCTCTTCCTCGCTGTGGTTTTGTGGTGTTATCGATAGGTAGCCATGTTTGTTTTTAATTAAGTCCCAACTAGAACACAGATGGGACTTGCTTCAGACCTCTTGGCCCAATTAAAAACAAGCATTCGTACTTCACTCCTACCTGCTTTCTTACCTGTTTTCATGCATCACTTTGATAAAGAGGTTTATATCAGTGAGGTGTGATACATGATGCTTGTGTCCTCATGATGCAAAGCATCTGTGAATTACTGCCGTGTATTACATCTGAACATAGAGCACCTTGTTGCCCAAAGGGAAATCTTCTTCACTGATTAAAGATTAAAGCTGAAAAAACACTGTGTCTTGCAAAAGAAGGAAAAAAAACCCTCTAATTATTTCCCTAGAAATAAAATAAAGCGATAGAAGCCACTGGGGAGTTGTGTCTAATTATTTCATTTATCTGTAAAAGGCCTCATGAGGATGTTTCCTTCCTTTTATTTTCATTTTTCTTCTCTTGTTACACCTTTAGCATTCTGTTCCTTATTGCATCATATTACACCTCTTCCTCTAGTTCATACTGAGGACAGTAATTGATGTGCATGTGTTTCCTGGATTAGGAGACATTGATAGTAATTAGTAAAGGTGACTCTGAGCAATTTGAACTGGTGCACAGTCCTCTGTGACTCATTAGCTGTTCTGTGTTCTATAGACCTCTGTTAAAACCACAAGCAGGGAAAGGGGAACCTGTCTCCTTGATGGCACATTAAAAACGTTTACAGTTTTCACTCTTTATCTTACACTTTGGTTTGATTTTGGATGACATAACACATTTTTCATAAAGTGTGATGGCTCAGAATGACTTGAGGCTTTTCGTGTCAAAAGTTATCCCAAACACCTGTGATGATAAGAGCGAGCTCATCACTGGGTTCTTGATTGTCACCACACACAAGAACCAGACCAATGTAGATGACTTTCATTTTCTTCATTAGATATGACAACTTAAGGGAGACAGTAAATGAGAGGACAGATAGTGGCAGCAGTCGTGCAGCAAAGGCAGTTGGTGTTGAGTTGAACCAGTAACTGCTGCGGAGGACTGTATCCTCTATTTAACCACTTGCAAAATTTTCTTTTTAGCTTATGCATCTGGTTGAAACTAACATTTCTCTATTTCTGGTTGCTTTCTCAAGGTTGTTATCAAGTCTTTGGTGTTAAACCAACTATCACTGATTGTGTCCCTTAAACGCTTATACCAAGCTCTTGGCATTCTGTCGTCTCTCTTCTTGAATATAAAATAACCCGGCTGACAGTATGTCAGCATGCAGCTGCTGTGGCTACAGTTGTTAGCACATGGTACATAACTTTTTACAATTGTTTTTTTTAGAATTTCTATTTGTTTCATTTTTGTTTAACTCTGTTTTGATCATGGGTAATTTTGAAACCAGACTAAACGGATTGATTATTCTTTTTGCATATAAAATCTGGGGACTGCACTTTCATATTGCATTTCAACATGTACCAGAGCATTGTTTCTTTCTAATTATGTGTCTGCAGAAATCTAGTATGAAGGGGAAACAACAAAAAGCAACAATGCAGACCACACTTTGTTTCCTACATTCAGTACATGTCATCACGTATTTTACATTTACATTTATAAGGGAAGCAGCTGTGACACTTAGGTGTAAAAAAATTGGAGTAAAAATTTGATTTTTTATGGTTTATTGCACTTCTTAACAATGTATTTACTTATTCAGTCTGTATATAAGTCTATATGTTTCATTAAAGTTGGGATACAAGGATCGTATTTATGTCAGATAAGAGTTTAATGCAGAACACGAAACATCATGTAAACATGTAAAGATACTCTCCAGCAAACTTTGCATGTTTGGTCTTAAAGAGTTTTGGAATAACTGATCCAGAGTTTTCACCAGTATTGGACTAATACAGATGCTCACTATAGGTTCACCACAGCCTTATTTATGACCAAGAGTGGTCCTGCACTGTTCAAGGCAGGTGTGTTTGTGTGTGTGTTTGTGTTGGGGGCACCCAAAACAAGGTTTCCCTGGTGAGGTGACAGAGGCAGCTATGCCAGTAAACAACAATGACA
Source organism: Thalassoma bifasciatum (assembly GCA_008086565.1). Taxonomy (NCBI): domain Eukaryota; kingdom Metazoa; phylum Chordata; class Actinopteri; order Labriformes; family Labridae; genus Thalassoma; species Thalassoma bifasciatum. The sequence continues at coordinate 101,128 of RPOG01000985.1, read as the reverse complement.
GTAATCATATGTGTTTGTGGTGCTATGCTTCATCACCTGTCCAGCACCAAGGCTTGTTAAAGGACAAATGACTCTTAATAAAGCATATTCTTCCCCCTCATCTCTCTCTCTCCTCTCTCCGTCCCTCCTGTCAGTGTTCCTCTGCTCCCCCCTCCCAGCCCTGCCCCCACCTGAGGAGGCCAGGTTGCCAGGCCGTGGGGCGGTGGGATTGGCCGGCTCCACGCTGAGATTGATTACCCCTCTAATCTCAGGACTGCCAGTGTGTCTCCAGGGCAAAAACTCCGGCACGAATCCCCCCCTCTGCCCAGACTCCCACCCTTACTCTTTCTCCTTACCTCGTCTCTCCCTCTTCCTCCATCCCCTTCATCCCTCTGTCCCTGTGCTGCCAGAGGCACTGAGGGACGACACTAAGTCACAGCTCCAGACAGGGCCACTCGCTCGCAGTGCCTGCCTTGTTCGCCATATGTCACGGCAAATGGGGCTCCCGTGGACTCTGCCTTGGACTCACAGGGAAAAAAAATGACACAGAGAGGTGGAGAGGGGACAAGGGTTCCAGGCTGCATGAGTTTGGCAACATAGGAAAGAGAGAAATGTGGTTTAAGTTAAGATTCTAAAACCTTTAAAACCATGTTGCTCCTATGGGGTTAGAAAACCTAAAACCATATACAGTACAAGAAAAAAAACATACTTCCCTCTTTTCTTGGTTGTTGAAATGCTTTGTCTCCTGCCTGTGTTCACACATTATTTGTGGAGGGGATCAGGTGATGACATGACACCCTTCCAGTGTGCATTATCACAGCATCAAGGACACAAGACGCATGACAACTTGTAAAGGTGACAATTGTGCTTGGTGGTGCTACGACCTGTCATCCAGATGCTGGTGAAATGAGCTCTCTTGGTGGCACTTCAGCTCTTTGTAGACACATAGCGACTTTCACTTTGGCTGGGTGGTGACATTGCCTTGCAGAATGCCACTGTGGCTTTCCATTCTCTCCAGTAAAGCCAGATTTGTGTCAGCTGACTGTAAATGGAGGCAAAACCCAGTGACACAACAATTAGCACTGTTGAATAATACACTTAGAAGTATTAAAACAAAAAGACACAAAGTTTATTCATAGACAAGAATCTGAAACTATATCATACCACATTTTTTGAAGTTTTATAATATGTTCTATCTTCAAAATTGAGAAAGTTCAGTTTGAAAGATATCAACTCTTGGATGTCCAGAAACTTTTTACATCTCAACACAGAGATAACTGAATTACTAATTTTTGATCCAAAAACTCAGAGACAACACATCCATATGCATCTCTTATCAAAGTCCAATAAATTCAGTGTAGAGGCATGAAATCTTGGAGTTTTTTAAGACTCCTATCTTAGCTTTGAAAATCATATCTCCAACATTACAAGAACAGTGTTTCACTGTTTAAAGAATATTTAAAAACCACAACTGGCTCTACTTTCAAAGCTAAGCTCAAAACATATCTATTCTCTCAAGCATACAGATAATTGCTCTTTGTGTTTAAATGGGTTTGTGTGAGTGTATTGTTTTGTTTTAGTTTTATTTCTATAATATTTTGTTGCTCAATTCTCAATGTAAAGCACATTGATCTTGCCTATAATGAAATGTGCCCCATAAAAAAACATTCTATTCTATTCTATTCTATTCCAATGCCAGTCTTTGTGCTGACTAAATTCTTCTTTGGCATTGTGGCAAACATTTGTACTTTTGTTCCATTTTGATCTCCCTGGCCTACCATACGTTGCCATTGTTGGTGTCTATTCTCAAGTGGACCTTTGTTCCACAACACAGATAGAAAAACAAAGGCAAACACAAACATAAACCTACCTTCTGATGGCTTCAATGATGACAAGTCCTGTGATTCATGGCTGCTGTAAAAGTGGAGGGTGGGGGCGGGGTTATACCATGGTGAAGATGTAGAGATGGTGTTGTTATGATGTGGTGTTTAGATGCGTCTGCATCTATTCACCCCCAAGGGTCACATTCAGCATCCACAACCATGCAGTTTTCTGTGTTTTAAGTGAAAGGCTTTTGGCTAAGGAGCTGTTGAAATGATCCTGGATGAGAAAGAAAGTTGTAGTGTTTGTTTTAATATAAGATCAGTTTAAAAGTTGTGAGAATTCGTTGTTAGCAATGAAATGTGATGTTTCTCAAAAAATAATATATTTTGATGAAACTTTGTGTTGACTAAACCACCTGCACTAAGGCTAGTCCGAAGACACAGGATGAGTAATGCTTTAAAGCTGATTTCACTTCATACGTATGAGTGCGTCCCCAAAAGCACATGGAAAGGGCCAGACAACCATCAGAAGGCTCTTTGAAGTGCTCTTTCAGGCCACAATGGATTGCCCACACACAAACGTACTCACAAATACACACTTGAGAAAGTCTTTGAGGGCACTGTTTTCTAATTCACCTCTGCACCTGTTTATACCTTCTCCCCATTCTTCCTTTTTTCCATGTCTCAGTGAGTCCGAGTCATAGAAAAAAAAAGGAAAGAAAAACAGCGTGGGTGAATCTGAGCAGAGAAACATCCTCTGGGTCTTTTTCCTTTTTTAAAAGAACTCCTCCAGATCTCATGTTTAATTTATGAAGGAGGGCTCAGGCGTGATACATCCTGGCATGACAGGCAGAGTCCATCTTTGTCTGGGAAACGTGGATCGGACCGGACCAGGGGTGATATGCCAGTCCCCATCAGGGCCCCGGGGTGCCACAGACTGGTCAACAGCTGGGAGCGAAACCAAGCCTTTCATTGGAACCGGAGCGTGGTTAATTAAACAAGTTCCCCTCGGTCAGAAAGCAGCTGGAGTCGGTTTTACTCCATGTGCCAGTCAGTGCCAGGCTGGCTTGAAGGCACACTCCAGCACACAAAGGAAGAGGAGATGCGACAGTGTTCTTTCCACGCAGGAATGTACAAAACACAAGGAACGCATGAGAGGATGTTACTGTTGGGGAATATTTAGATTTAAAGATTCTGAGTCTTAGGACAGGAGTGGGATGTGCTTGCTTTGGCTCACCCACATCCTACTGTAAGCATCAATCCACAACCCACACCCTGAAACCCAACTCCACAGCTTTATGTGCAAGTATATGACGAACAAATTTGATTTGTTTTAGGCTCTCCAGATCTGCATACTTACAGTGCAGACAAACATACCAACACGCACACATACAGGCGCGAACACAACTGCAAACAAACTCAAACGAGTGAAATCTTGTCAAGCTGAGCACCGAGTAAAGATTAGGCATCCTTGTCCGCCTTCACAGCCTAAGACGCCATGGTCAAACCCGGGGCGATTTCTGAGAGAAAGATAGAGTGGCAGTTGGTAGTCGACGAAGAGGATGTGAGAGAAAACAAGACGTATTCGGAGTGCTAAATCGGTTGAAGGGTTGCAAACTGGGGGAGGGCGAGATGGAGAGCAAGAGAGGAAGAAGGAGGAGGGAGGGATGCTGGGTACAAAATAGCCAATTTCATAGTACACATGTGGATTAAGTTCCCTCCTTTGAAAATGCTCCGGAATGCCCATGTACCAATTACGCCCCGGTGGTACAGGCGGGAGCTATGGGGCCATGTTTTTGGATGTTCTTGCGCCTGTGTGCGCTCCGGCTTGCCAGATTGTCTGCGGGCAGCGTTTGTTGCCTGCTTTGATTCGGTGCCAGTGAGGCCTCGCAGGCTCTTGGCACCCTGACACCTCCCCATCAATACGCTGGCACCGTGTGGTAGGGGGTATCAAAAATGACCCAATTAGAGGATGGCAATGTGTTCTGACAGGCACTACCTGGTGGGGTGTGTTTAAAAACTGCCATCTTTCTCCTTTTCCTTCTTCTCTTACAGTCTTTTTGCTTTACACTTGCCTCCTATCTCTTTCTCTGCTATTTCTATTTTCCATGTATTTTCTTGTCAGAGCATTTGATAGTGGTAGAGATGTGACTCGGTCTGCCTGCCTGCCTTGACACTCGCTCTTTGTGCGCGTCTTTCAGCTGTTTGCTGCAAACATCCTGCCACTTTGCAAGTGTACACATGCGAGAGGATTGGTTTTGACTAAGAACACTGTGATTAGGGAGCTCAGTGACAGAAACATTATCCACAGAGTTAGCCTGTCAGTGCTCATTGCCATGACTGACAAGTCTCTGGATCTTCCATTCTCTTTTTCCATGTCTCTTTATTTTGTCCCTGCTCTCCATCCCCCTTCTATTCTTCATCTGTCTGTGCCATGTGTGGCTGGAGTTCAGCTGGAATTTCTGCCAGTGTGTGTCAGTGTGAGCAGGATATCTGCAGCTCTATTCAGAGGAAAATGATTCCTGAGGTGGTTGAAATGATTAAAAGTTGGTGAGTTATTTCAAAAAGATGAAAGTTGTTTTGTACTTACAGCTCAAGTTTTTATCTGGTTAGTTTTAATTGTGCTTTTTAAACTTAATCACTAATTGTATCTGCAGCAACCAAGTTGTGGTTTAATAACTCAAAATCTAAATCAACAAACAAACAATAGAAACAAAAAAGTTATATGCCAAGAGTTCAAGCTCCAGAAATTGTTAGTACCGTAATGCAACAGGCAATCTGTTTGATGAGACCTTTGTTGAATACGCTGTATTCTGATGATTTAATTGATAATTTATCTAATCTTTGGATAAAGAGGAAGAAACCGTTCTTGATGTGAATGGAGTTGTAAAAATTGTTGGACACTTAAAGCTCCTGTGGGTGACTTTTGATCTGTGTCAATTTTCAGTGGATCTTTTTACCGTCTTGCTGACAACAAAAATTGCTTCTTGTTTTTGTTTGGTGAGAAATGCATGGCCCACTGGGAATTTCACCAGTAGAAAATAAAATTAAAGACTGTTTTGGCAGGGTTTTCTTATTTTCTTTTTTGCCTTGTACTCCTACCCCGCTGTAACATTTTCAGTACCACAATGAAAATAATCCATCTTCCGTCTGATGGTCTGGTTTGCTTTTGTGGGTCATAAAGAAGCATCAGAGTTCATTTCAGTCCATTTCATTACCAGCAAAAAACTCCTCACAGGAGCTTTAAATGAATGCATTTTACAGACGATCAGCTGAATGAAGTATTTAACACATTTAAAACATTTACAGGTTTTACAGTGCAGTCCTCATTTGATTCATTTCCATTGTAAACATGGAACAAACTGCTTTCCTTCTCTTTATAGTGGCTCTAGTAAAACTGTCTATTAAACTACTCTGAGTTCCCTCTCATTAGATTTAATGCCTGGGTTGCTCCATCTGAGAGCCGACTGTGAAGGTTTGGCATCTGATCCCCTCTGGCGTTATACCGGTCACGAGCTGAGCCCTCACAGGTCTCGACTGGCATGTTAGAGCAAGCTGCCAGCCGAGACGGGCAGTTGGCGCCAGGTCCACTACCAGCTGGTGAGGTTTTGTGCCATTCTCAGGCTCATCTGTCAAAACTGCTACGACTCCACCTCCTGTGTGGATTTGATTAAAAGTTTCACTTACCTCTTTGCGATGAGCACTAATCACAGAAAGACACGATTTTGAAGAGAAAAGTTAAAGAGAATGACCTGTTAAGAAAAAGCTATCTTGGATAAAAGGTTGATTTAAACAAAAACCTGTTTGTTTTCTGTATTTGATGCATAGATAGTGGCCTGTGGAGCCATTACCCTTGTAAAGCCTAATACCGTATATCTTCGCCACTTATTTTCAGCTTTCTCTGTCTTAACTTTGAGCTGTTAACCTTCTTTTCTCGATGTGGTTTGTTTTCATCTGCTCATATATCTGCTTCCTCTCCTGATTGATTGGATCTGCAGGTTAAATGATCAGAAAAGCTTTTACAATTATGGTACAACTCTCTTCTCTTAAGGCACCTGTTAAGTTGTTTGTTGCTGGGAGAAAGCGACACTTCATCATGCTACTGTAAATGATTTCCCTGCTCTCTCACCTCAAGCTCTCTTTTCCTTGCTTCATTTTGTAGAGGGGATATTTCTGCAGAAGGCATCACTTTTTCTTTTTTTTTCTTAAACAGAAAAACCATGGCGCGCTAAAAAGGATGTAGTGCTGTTTGAGGACAATCTCTTATCTACGAGTAAAGGTGCTCCGGCTAATTTGTACGACTTGCCACATCCTTCCCAGGCGCAACAGCTGAGTGCTTTCAGAGAAAGACTGATTTGACTTTGGCCATTATCTTTTGATAGATAAGAGGTCTGCAGGTGCTTTTCTCATCCCTCAGGGTGTGGTTTTGAAGATGGAGGACATGTTTTTACCCGCTGACATTGATGCAATACAGCCCAGAAGCTAGGGTGCTAATGTCTGTGTGGAGTCCACTCAATCCTGGTGCCTAGTGTCCTCTTGTCGCCCCGGCTGCAGCCTGCAGAGCCCTATAACCAAGGACTGTGCCCACCAACCATGAGTCATTAAGGTGTGTTTAGACAGGGCTAGGGGTCATTTTGTTGGACGGTAATGTATCGTCTCAGAGTGGACTCACAAATCAGAAGCACCCCTTTCCAAACGCAGGAAACAGAGAGGAGAATGAAATGAGCATGAAAAGTTGGATGTTTGTTGAAAAAGTACAAACAGAAGTGATTTTTGGTACATTTCAGAGCTCATTTACCCAAAAATTACGTGTCACTTATTTAAAAACAACTTTAAACACAGCAAAATGTTTTGGTAAAATTATCGTATTACTCCAGTTGCAAGCAAAAAGGCTAAAACTGGTATTTATCTTGCGTAAGTGGAGCAAATCCTGTAGGTAAGTTTTGAAAGGCAAGAGTTCACATGTATTGGGAAAAAAAAATCACACTTTGCAATTAATTAAAGTAAATCCTTTCAGTTTAGTTTTTACTGTGTTTAAAAGCCTGAAACTTGACCATTAACCTCCAAATGGATGTGAAACACCGCTACTGTTCCTCTTCCCCTCTCTCCTAACAATGTGCCACAAAAAGGACTGTAAAATGAAATGATGAGTTTTAAATGTCTTTTTTCAGGCAAACTCAATTAGCAACATGTTTTTTTCCTCCCCTTTTTGCAAAGAGCCCTACATTAGCACCAAGGCTAGTTATTATTTCCAGCGCGGACATCTTTACAAATCATTTCTCTTTGCCTTTCCACCGCTGCCTCCTGTGTGCCACAATGTTCCAAAGTGGGCTCCAATTATGAAAGCATTAAAAATGCTGGTGAAGGATTTAGGTACATTACACCACTCAATGACATTCTACTCGCCATTATGTTATTAGCAGAGTGCTATGTGTAAAAAGGGCCTTTAATTGAGAAAGTGTTGTAGAAAATACATTTAAAACAGCCTCTGTTTTCCTCTCTCCCAGGCTGGTGCTCAGGCAGCTGTGGCTGGTGTGGAAAGCTTCTCATCGCACATGATTTGGCTGAAATCCTTCACTCATGACAGGTCTTGTGAGGCAGGACAGACCTACAGAACTACAGGTATGCACACACACGCGCGCGCACACACACACACACACACACACACACACACACACACACACACACACACACACACACACGCACAGTAAGAAACACAAGTGCATCCACATATTATTAGCCTCCATCTTTTTCTACTTTTGGAAGACTTTTTGAATTAGAATTAATAATTATTAGTTAAAGAAAGGCTGGTTCTTCACCTGTTACAGTAAATGGCTGCTGTAACAAAAGTCTTCAACTGTAGATCAATCCACAAATTACTATCTTAAGTACTCACAGTACAAACTTTGGGAAGCGTCCTCAGCAGAAAGTGTCCCGTTAAAATTTCATATTTTGTCCAGCCTTTATGTTGACCGAAAACCACAGCTCATTCGTTTTTTCTTCAGGGAACAAAGCTGAAAATAATTAAACTAATTTCTGGTAAACTTTGTCTATCAGAAATAAATTAAACAATAAAATTAATGGATATACTTTCTACATCACATTTTGTACTCATGGCTGATACTGGAACAGGATTAGCAAAAAGGTTGTTTACCCTTGCAGTATTCTTCGACAAAGAGAAAATCAGACAAGATGTGGATGTTACATTGTCCACCGGGTGCAGCAAAATCCATAGTTCATCAGCTTAAGACACGCTGATGTAGTAAATCGGGTATCAAAGTGGCTATTGATTTCCATTCACTTAAATAACTAAGTTTGTTGATTACAAAAGCCATTCCTTTTTTTGATTTGTAAGATTTTAGAAAATCAAATCAAAAGTATTTATGTAACTCACACAAAAGCACACAGTCACTACAGTTACAGCACTCAAATCTACATTGTTTGATGATCCTTGCAATCCTGAAAAGAAACTGTGCCATATGTGTCCCCAGCACATTAAAAAACAGTGTTGCGTGTTTCTTTTCTGTCTTTTTCTTTCTTATTCTTCTTTTTTTAATATTACATCTTCTGTGAATATGGCAAAGTAACAGATGGAGTTTGGGTTCTGTCCTGCGCTGAATCCACACACCCTATGTGTCATCTGTCATTACATTCAGGTCATTGTTCGGAGCTCAGTGGCAGCGTGACTGAGTTAGCCATGGCTTGACAACTGTCTCTCTTTTAAGCACACACACACACACACACACACACACACACACACTCACACACACACGCACACACAGACTCAGTTCCATTGTGTGGCCTGAGATCAGTTTCCCAAATGAGGACTGAGGTGTCTAGAGAAGTATCAGTTGGGATACATTTCTATTTTTGTCTTGATGGGCCGGCTCAAGCGCAAACAATGTTACTCCACAACAAATCTGTTATTTTTGTACCTTGTTCACTTGTGTTTTTCTGCAGGATAACTTCCAACTGTTTCTACAGCATAGCACATGATGTGTTGAAGTGTTGTATTGCACAAAACCTCATTTTTATCAGCTACAATAGCAGAGCATTTTTCTTTTCACTTATCTCAAATATAAAGCCTCCGTCAGTGCATGACATTCACTCCAAATGGAGACAGAGTAAGCCATGAAAGCAAACATAAAACACAACACAACTAGGTTCTGTCACTGATGGATCAGCTGGTGCCATGTTGTAATGATGACTGAGGTGAAGAATTGCACATAAAAGATGGTTACGTTTTGTTTCTACGCTTCTACAATCCTTAGAGTTGTCTCTGCCTTTGTCTGTCGATCAAGAGTTACAACTTATCAGTTATCTCACTTTCCACCGATCATACCTGCAGAGCAGCTGAAGGGAGTGTGGTTGTACACATCATATTCAAACATTGAGGCGATATCTTTGCAAAGATGGTCTAATTCTGCATTTTGTTTTCAGTTCAGCACCAAAAATAAATCCAAAATGAGCATGCACATCTAGGGTCCACCTTTATCTTTATAATGTGAGACAAATAAAAAGGTTACAGCAAAATTACAGAATATGAAAGCATCAAGAGTGAAGTTTTAAAATCTATGCTTGTACTTATGACGGCAGCAGATCAGGGTGTTATGTAATGTGAGCACCATCTGGTCCAAAAGTGGTTCGGTCGACATCACCGGAGCTGAAAACGTAAGAGCAGCCTACAGACTTGAGTCATGAAGCCCTGAATGCTTTTTATTTTTTTGCGTCACAGTGCCCTATATTTAACACATCCTTTTTCATTACGTGCTGTTTCTTTTGTGATTCGTCATTTTTAGACATTCAAGTTTAGCCCAGAATTCTGGACGGCAAATAGCTTTTGATTCAACCTGAAAGGCCCTGTAAGGACTTAGTAAGCAAGCTTGAATTAGTCTCACATTTCTATATTCTCCCGTAAATAACCCTCTGTCCAAATGAGATTACCAGCACTAGAATGAGTTGTTTAAATATGCCTTTTCTCAGCATCTGTGGTTGGGAGTACAAATCCATTGAGATTGAAATTTCAGTTTTGCAACACTACTTTGGCCGGCATAATTTAGCAGTGAGTTGATGCAGTGTGAAGCAAGATCTGAATAAAAGTCTGCTCACCTTTTGGACACTAAACTACACTGTAAACTGAGCTTACAAGGTGCTTGTTGTCAAACAAAAGTGTTACGTAACTAGAAATAAATGCTTGAAGGGAAAATGATCCCTCCCATATGCTTCCAAAACGAATGCACTTCTTGGCAAGAGTCACATCCTTATGACCGCAAGTTATAGTGCTCATGGGTAACAGTGTCTTTATCCCTTATAGTGTCTTGAACTTGGGATATTTTGCATGCTACTCCTTCCCTACTCCATCTTTCATCCATTCTTCATCCACCCTCCCATATTCCCATACAGCCACCCAGCGTGCTGAAGCTCCTGCATGCAGAGGTTGATGGGACAGGCTGTTATTAATGCCTTTGTAGTTTAGACTTTTTAGATGCATCTCCATGGCCTTGGCCTAGACCTACAGGGTCAGGGTTACTATATATGCTGCTGATTATATATGTATGCATAAATCTAACTAAAAGCTGGCCTGGTGGTGTGTGCGGTTTGTTCATATGTGTGTTTGTGGAATCATGTGAGAGATACAGGCGGATAATGTATGTGTTTTTGAACATCTGCCTAGAAGTGTGCATATGGTTTCTGTATTCTGATACAATCAGAAGTCCTAAGATCAGTGCTCAAGTGGCAAAAATCTCTTTGCACGTGTACGGTGTGTACATATCCCAGCCTTGCTTGGCTTTGCATCATGCTTCAGATGCATGTTTTACATAAAGGTGAATAAAATAAATTCTTTGAAATCCATTTATTAATAAGAACTATTGACAAGCAGTATTGACTGATGCTCAAGGGCCTGTATCCAATAAAATCTGTTAACCTTGTGCTTGCAAGGTAGTGGGGAGTCAGGCCCACAGGAAAAGCAGATGAAAAGATGTGGACTTATAGTTGTAGCGCATGTGTAAAGTACATTTGATGTTGTTTTTTTAATTTTTGCATTACTTTAATACAACACAAATGTTGTAAAAGTGCAAATAATTTTGACTCTGAGGTTTAGTTTTCTTCCCTGAAATAACATAAGAATTATTTCTGATTCCTTGTACCCGAAGCTAGAGACTTTACAAAACTGACACTTCCCTTTCGTAATTCTTCACACCTTCCCACACTCATGCTTCCACCCAATGGATACATCCACATTTTGTTCTGTGAGTGTGTGTGTGTGTGTGTATCTGTGTGTGTGAGTGTGTCTGTGTGTGTGTGTGTATCTGTGTGTTAGTGGAGTCTGCCTTTCACAACTGGTTAGGGGGCTAACACCTCTTTCAGGTTAAGTCTCTTTTTTTCCAACTCAAAAAAAGCAAACGAATAGCAGCATTTTGTGTTCCCTCCCCCCTCCCTCCTTCCTTTCCTTGCCCCACTCATCTGTCAATGAAAGACACAGTTTTGCCACGAGGCATTGTGTGTTTAGCGGTGGTGCCAGCAACTGCCATTTGGGTGCAGGGAGGCAAGGGGATCCACCCCCTTTGAACTGCTGCCAAGCCAGCCAGCTTGCACCTTCTTTAATAACTTCCCCCGAAGGCACTTCCTTCTTTTTCTCTCCCTCTCCCACCCTCCCTCCTCTCCCTCTCTTTTCTTTTTTCCCCTTTCTCTTATTCACTCCCACCCTCTTGCCTCTTCTATTTTTTTTTAAATGACTGCAGTTTTCACGGGTAAAGCTGTGATGCTGATAAGAAAGGTAAGGCTGCTTTTAACTGACAGCCTGACATCAAATCTCTGCAGAAAAAAAACATGCAAATGAAAAGAGGGTTAAGAGCATGTGTGGACTTGCACACCGGGGTGTACTGAGCTTCTTACCAACTAACAATTGGTTAATTTATCAAAAATTTACTTAAAATGGAGTATAAGTTCATCAGGATAGCCCCTTATACCACGCTGCATTCCCAAAAGTGTTATTTGTCTCTTCTTGAATATGGTGTAGCATATACAAATCATCCATTTTTATCTCCTCTTTTATTATCTCTCTAACAGCCTATTAACAAATGATGTAAACAAATTTCCGACTTTAGTTATCATATCATTTACATCTAAGTCTTTGCACGGTCTTAAAGTTCATCATCATTAACTTTGGTATGCCGTGCTTTATTCCAAAAATGTATATTTCTTGCAATTTGTAAAATTTTGCATTTAAGACTGTCATACTCAAAGAGATCTAAAAAAGCAAAACATTAAATTTGAATCCCTATTGGCTATTTAGTTCAAAGCCAACAGGACTACTCACCACTTTTTCATATCCAAAGATGTTTCTGTTTGGGGTTTTACTCAGTGCATGATATCAGAGTGAGCAATGGTAGCATATGGCTCATTTCACACAATATTGAATGACTTAGATTTAAAGGAACAAATGATTTTTTAGTCCAATTCCCCATAAAATCAACCCTTTAATTATTTTGTGTTCTTCAATCTATTATACAATCTCTTAACCAATGCTGATCCAAATAAAGGACACAAAGAAGAAGAAAAGTACAAATTTGTGATTCTACAATTTCATTTAATAGAAGCTTTTGTCCAAAGCAAACAAAACAAGCAGGAATTTAGACTGGGGGGGAAAATACTTAGACATTTTGCATGTTTTATTTGACAGCTAAAAATGGGATCCGAGTCTGTGGGTGAGCAGTATCAAATTGCTTTTTTTCAAGTGTTGCTAACACTAGCAAAGCAAGCACTAAATGCATGTTGACTTTCTCAACTATTCTACAACAAAATACCATGAAATGTGCTGCACAGTGAAATGCCCGTATAGTAAAGCTTTCACTGTAGACAGGATGTTCATTGATGAACAAAGTTGAACTCTAAATCTAATAAGTTGACAATTTAGGAACAAAATGTATCTATTAACCCCCCAGGTGACAACTAATGAAGTGCAACCCTAAAAGGTGGCAAAGGCCCTCTGAGGACAGGGTTAACTCCCACAAAAACATCCTTCTATGAACTCCCCACCCGTCAGTTCCACTGTATAACACTATGGCCCCGGGACAGACGAGCTTGAGGGGAGAGGTAAAGAGGGAAAACAGGCAGAGAGATCTCGCTAAAGCACAGTAGGCAATCGCTGTCATATTAAGGGTGTGTAATACTCTATGTCACCTCAATGGCGTAGGGTCTATTAAGGCTACAACCTCGCACACTGGGGCATTTATTTTGTCACTCGGGATTATTTGGAACAAACAGGCTTGCTGGGGAATGTGTGCTTGTTTGTGTATCCTGTTTGTGAGGGATGAGATGTATTGTTTGTGTACTGTATAAGTCATATTATCTTTAGAGTGCTTCTCTTTAAATTCACCTTATTTTTTACATGTGCCTCTGGTGTGTTTGTGTGCTTTCAAGGTGTGTGAGGCGGTTTATTAAAGGGAAGCAGTCTGAGAAAGGGGGGGCCGAACACGAGAATGTAAATACAGGCGTGAGCTCACACCTTCCCTCCCTTTTCCACCAGCAGCAGCAACAGCAGCACCTCCTCACAGTAGTCGTCCTCCTCCTTCTCTCCTGTGTGAGGGTGAGCCAGCTAGGGGGTGACCTTGCCCGCTGTAATTAAAGTGAAACACCTTGACTTGTCACCATTGCCTGAGACAGCTTAAATCTCCCTAATGTAAATGGAGGCTGCCGCTGACGTGCTGCTAGGCATGGCCGCGGAGAAGATACAAGCGCTGGTGATCCATCTCTGTACCAGTGCACACACACACTAACTTACCACACATACATATACAGCCCTTTTTTTCTCATTCACCCTCTCTTTCTCTCTCTCTCTCTTTTCCTGACACACATGCATACATGCACACAGGAACATACATAGTCCCTCTCTCCTTCTCTGTGTTTCAGAAACACCCTCCCTCCCCTCTCCTCACAGCCATCCTTGGCATTCTGCAACCTCCAACTCATCTTGCTGTCCACTAATTTATTTTTTTATTCTGCAACCCAGACGGAACAATACTTAGCTATAAGGCAGCAGAAATGCCCCATGGGTCTTCTCAGGTGTTGTGCTCAGTGAAAGCAGAAATGTATTGATTTGGGGTGATGAAAATAGCAACCACTTCTACAATAATATAAACTATTTTCCTATCATAAACAGGAATATATGTAATTCAGTCAAAAATGAAACAGTTGCAAACACTGGACATGTTTCATGTCATTTTCTTGGAGAACTCTTGCCTTGTTTAGCAGCTTGAATTTTTAGGCACCAGGGTAAATTGATAGATTGTATTTCCTCACACACATGGCTCGTATCTACTGCCAGTCTCTTTGTGTGTACAGTTGGATATGGATACAGAGATGGCAATTAGCAGTGAAATTCTGTTGACTTTGCCCTCCAATTAAAGCTCTGTAATACAAAAGTCTTGTTGACCCTTCTGTCCTGCCCTCCATTAGAAGTCATGGCAACACTCTGCTGAAAGACAGCCTACTAAATTCCAGGCTCATTTGCAGTTTGGGGAACCAGGGACCGCCTGAAACGACAACAGAAGCAGGACTAGGGGCTCCTGCCAAAAAGCAGCCCTGTCTGAATGCCACCATGGCATGTGAAAGAATGCTACGTGCCCCCCGTGCCAACTTTACCAGTTGCCGTTGCCCTGTGCCAGGCCCCCCTACCTCTCTCCTGCGCCCTGCCCAGGCAGCGGGCACCGTGACAGGAGCCAGACGCCCATCATGTGTCTGCACCAGGCAGCGTGCCCTCTTGCCCTGATCCCTGGGGCAGTGAGGGTACTGTCCCGTGGTCTTCCCAGGAAGATGCCAAGGATTGTGGGTGGTGCCAGGCAGCGGATATGTCCCGCAGAACAAACATGTACTCTGATGGGCTTTGAGGAGGCCCAGTGGTTTCACAGCTGTGCCAACTCAACGGGGAATTTTTCTGGCAGTCAGGGTTTTTTCACTGTTTTTCTCACCCTGGTGTGGGTTTCTTCACTGCTTAGGTAGATGTATGGTTGTAGATTCAATTGAAGGATCAATTGAACTCCTGCTTTATTTTTGATACAAAACTGATATAAAAGTATGAGTTTAACAATACGACCAGGACAGCTATAAAGCGTTGAAATGGGGGAGTACTTTACAATCCACCTTTCAAACAGTGGAGCTCTATATCAAGGCCCTGGAGACTTGACTGGGATCAAGAAATTATTAGAAAGACTGATACATCTTTAAATGGCACCAACAACAGTACTGCTTCTAGCAGAAAGCTGTAGTCACCCCTGCCTGAGTGATAAAGACGGCCGCACCACAACGAAAGGCAAAGTTACATCTCTGTTTGCCAGAGTGAGCACAGAAACAGACAGGACTTTTGACAAAAATGGCTCTCAGCTAAAGCTGCCAGTGCTTTAAACTGACTACAGACAGACAGATGGACTTTCCCTAGATTCATGTTCAGTCCGTCTTGACAGTTTGGCTCTCTGTGTTCTCATCTGTCAATACTCACTGGCTGCGTTTTCAGAGCTTAGCACGGAGCAGCATTGCCAGCCAGTTAAAGTCATGAGACTCAGGATTTCCTGTGGTAAAAACATAATCAATAGTTTTCTGCCTCCATGATGAGCCTCTCCTCATCCGTTTTTTGACAATGCACCTCTGAAGAATCATCAACCCTTCTCCAAAACAGAAGTCCTGTGTAACTGCTAGAGAGGGCTCTGGATCATTTGAGCTGACACAGAGCGGAGCCTCATTGAAGTGAACCCAGGAGAGGTACAAACAATGACTTCAGTGAAACCTTTGAGCCATGGCAGAGCAGATATGGAGCCAATAATGGATCTGGTGGAAGTTTTGGCTATCTGACTATCTGACCAATGCCACCACATGTGATTGGAAAACAAACCAGGTTTGAAATAGTTCAGGTGTTGTGATCTTCTGAATCAGATCTTGAAATCATAGAAAGTCATCTTCAAGATGTTTGTTTTTTGTACTTACAAAGACCATTCTAGAAAATGACATGATCACAATCATCACCCTGAATTAGGATGTAATGCTTCACCAAGCAGAAGACCAGAGCCAGGGTCCAATTCACAAGCTGAAGGAAAAAACTTTGAATTGTGACACAACAACACTTTTATTTCTTTTGAAGAACTGGCCTCATGTGATGCACACTGAAATAAACACACGAGGGTTCAATTCTGACATGCAACTCAATTCAACACTCTGCTTCCCAGGCTCCTGGTTCTGTCCTCTTAACACAAAACATAAAAGTCCAATTAACCAAAAAATAGATGTTGGCTTTTGGTGTATATAAGATTTAAAGTTATTGATGAGGTTAACAAAAATTCTGCAGGAATGTTTATGTTGATAGTTGTGTCCTCATTCAGCTCTTTTATTGCTTCACTGATGACTCACTGTCAAACATAAAGAGGGCAAATGCCATAACTTCTCATTGTTGCTCCTCTCTCTGCAGTTTGTGGATGAGTCACTTCATTTGTTGTAATCTGAAAAGAGATCTACTTATGTCAACAAGCAGAGGTAAAATGTGCCACATTTTTTCTCTAGATATTTTCTGGTGCTATGTGTGTGATCAGACTGTCCCTTGTGTCTTTTTTTACAGCTAATAATTTATCACCATTGTTGTGAGTTTTAACCAAGGGGAGCACTGTTTTTAATTCTTAAGATCTCCTGAATAAATTCTGAAAGGCACTTAATTTAAAACGAGATCAGAGAAAACACATTTTGGAAATATTTAGGGGATTGTTCTATAATTTGAGTTTAGGATATTCTGTGTCAATCATCATTAGGTGACTGTTTCTTAATGCTTGACGTGGAAATGTTGAAGCTTGGAGCCCCCCGACTACACACACACACACACACACACACACACAAAGACTTGAAGGCATAGACTTAAGACAAACACTCTTCACCTGTCTGCATACTGTAACACTACAGACAAGTACAGGTTTAGACAGCAAGGCAACTGAGAGAGACAACAAACAAGCATGCTGCTATTGTGATGGACAGCCTCCACTGTGAGGTTCAGTATGTCAATGTGTTCAGTGTGTGATGTAGCAACTGCTTCAGCCATGGGGGTCTGAGGAAGAAAAAAAAAGAGTAAGCCAGAAAGAGAGAATAACGCGTGGGAGAGAGAATAAGAAAGATGGAATGAGCAATGAGCTCAGGTGGGTCCGACATCTGCATTCACTTCCTGTCTTTTTCTGATGGGAGGGAGGAGGAGGGCGAGGAGAAAAGGAGGGATGCGGGGATGGAGGGGGGGTTAGTTTGAAGAAAACAAGCGCAAGATGAAGGCCTTTCTGGAGGCTACAAAGGGAGCTGTATGCTGAAAAAAGGCTGGGGAACCCTCAATGGGGCTGAAGAACACACAGACAAAACTTGGGAAGGAAGAAGGCATGTCTTACAATGGCACCGGGCCCCATGCTTGGTTCAAAGAGCCAGTCAGAAATACAGAAAGAGGAAGAGAGCGAAAAGACAGAATGGAAATGATGGACCTGCTGGGAAGTATAGTAGTCATAGCAGTAGGAGGCGAGGCTGGTATACACACTGGGCAAAAGGCCACCGAGTTTTCTCAGCTATTCATTTGAAAACAAACTGTGCGGCACAAGCAGGCGCAGTCAAACTGCATCTGGGTGTGGAGTGGATTTGGTTTTGGTGCTTAATAAAGAAAAAAAGGCCCACCGGTGCTCCCTGTGTGGCCCTGTGCTAAAAGTCAGAGCAAAGAGTTCAGGAAAAGAGAAAGAAAGATAAAACAAAGGGAAAGAGTTTGTGGGAAAGGAAGTGAGAGTGAAAAGAAGACACAGTATTGATGATGTAATAATTGTTGTTGTGGCTGTACTGGAAGAACAGCAGAAAGTTACAGTTAAACTTCAAACTTAGTCCATCCTACTCATGGAAAATGCACCAATGATGCAATTTTAGCAGTCTGAGAACTGTGTTCTGAACTTTGCCTAACCTCCCACCTCCCTGTGTTACACACAGCAGACCAGGGGTAACAAGCACATGATAGGTCCGCTATAAGATGATGATGATTATAATGATGACCTCATTTTACTCTTGTGTATGTTACCTGTGGCTGCCAAAAGCCCTGCTGCAACTGTGATTGGAGATAAGCCACTGAGATAGGGATGAGCACTATTGTTTTTTTTTTGTTTTTTTTTTGCGGATAAACGATACACCGGTTATTTTACAACTCATTTAGCCGATTTCAAATACCAATATTTTTTCCCCGCACACCTAAGTGCAGAGATCATCTGCTTTCTTCTGTGTTGGAATTAGCACGCAGTAATATGGTGTGTTCTCTTATCACATTTATTCTATATTATTCATTTTCTGTGCAAAATAATGAAAATTCTTAATGACTTAATGCTCTCTCTGATTCAGTCATAACAATGTCTTCAACCAAGGCAAATTTTGCTAATTTCATAATTGGCAGAGAGAAAGATCAGAACCTCTGTTCGCAGGGAACATGTTGCTCTGCACACGTCTTCTTTGCACGGGGAAGAAGACCACTGCCCCAGCTAACAAGAAGGTCAAGCATTATCTCAAGCAAGCAGCAACCCAATATATTAGCAGCCATCAGCGTTATATCAGTGTATACCCAATAGCTTGAGTCAATAATCTGCCTATACATATTGTGAATCCCTGGCTTCAGAACATCATGTCTGCTGATGTCATTCTACACCATCTTTGTCTGGATGTAGTTTATCACTACATGATTAACATGACTGGCATGTCAAACGCAGCCCTATTTTAAATTGACCTTTCTTTGTACATTTGTTTGTAAGGGGGCTTTATCAAAACATACCGTTGATTAATCCTGTCAAAAAATTGAACACACACTGTACAGGTAGAGAGGAATGGTGGAAGGCGGGTTTGGAGAAAATGCTGTGTTTGAACATATGTTTGTTGTCAACCTCCAGTTTCAAACATGAAGCCTATAGATTTCATTACCACATACACACCCAGCAGCCAAAATAAACATATTTATTAGCCCATTCCTCTATGGACGACTAGTTAACACAGCAAAACATTTCCAGTAGGTTTAAGAAGATATAAGGATTGTAAGTGAAAATTTTTGGCTCACTTGACAGGCAGTCAACACTGAAAATCAACCAAAAGTTGGCTTAAATTAGCACTTGCAACATTGCTTCTACTGATGATTGGCATCAAAACTCTGCCTTAGAAACCAGTGGATGACATCAATGAGGTTAATATCCATGTAAACAGTCTATGGTGTGGATTTACAGCTGCCACCTGTTCCACAAACCTGTTGCTCTCTCCACAGGTATATTATCATTTTGTTTTAGACATTACATACCGCCTAAGGGTGATGAAAAAAGAGATATATATATATATAAAAGCAGGGAATGTCAGCCCTGAAGTGTGAAAGTAAATGTACTTTATGGGTGTGTGATCCATTTTTAGCAACCAGCTGAAGGGGATCCAAAAATGTTTGGGTGACTAATATATACTGCTCAAAAAATAAAGGGAACACTCAAACAACACATCTTAGGTCTCAATTAATGAAATTTTGCAGTTGAAAATCTTTTGTCAAAATATAATAGTGTGTTGATAACACGATAACATATAATGATCTATGTAAATCAAAATTATTGGACAGGTTTATTTCACACAAGTGTGATATACTTGGAGTTACATTATGTTGTTTAAGTGTTTTTGAGCAGTGTATTTTTGTCAAAGAAATAAAATGTACTCATTAATGGTGCAATCATTTATTTACTTTTTTGGCATTCAGTTGTTTGCTCTTATGCACACGAATACCTATGAGTTTCTCCCCATTGCTCTAAACTTGATTTTGTTTTATTCAATATCATTCCAGCAAACGTGATCAAACCAAATAAGGGTCTAAGAATTGTACTGTTATGGCAGTTAGCCCAGGCGTTTTGTGGACAGAGCACACAAAGAGGGAAAGCGAGTGACAGCGAGCTGTTTCTGTGTCCTTGGGATGCCAGTGTCATTGTCAAGGCTTATCACAATCTAGGGGCAAAGAATGAGCGCAGGGAGGAGGGAAAAAAAAGGAGGAGAAGGGGGGGGGGCAAATAATGCACAAGGCTTTAATAAAACTTTATCAGGAGTTACCTTAGCTCTCTCTCTCTGCTCTACGCCACCCCACTCCCCACATCCTCCAAACCCCCCCTGCTACCCCGTGACACCGTGGCACTAATATTCAAAGAGCTGGGAGTGCGCTGCTGCGGGAAACACGTTTAACTTCACCAATTTCTTATTGCCTGTCAGTCTCTCTAATTTGATCCGGCGTCGGACAGTTACCGTTTTGGACAGCAGAGTCACGGCACATATTGGCAGGGAGACTGGCAGCTAATAAAAGCCAGCCTGGTATTTACTCCCCTTTTCCTTTTTATTTATAATATATCTCAATATTGTTATTATGAATATATATATATATATTTAAGCCTCACCTATCTCTCTCTCCTGGTGGCCTCCCGGTTAATAATATGTTATTGATTTCCATACCGGACTGGCTATATATCTGTTTTAATTTCAAGGCCTTATCGTTCCCCCTATGATTCACAGGAACCTTACCTTTATTTCTTTTTTCCTTTTTTTCCTCCTAAAGGCATTATTAAGTCTGTGTAGGAGTATGGATAACATGCTTCTTACAGTCTGACTGGATACTTTGTATGAGACAGAGATGCTCATTATAGGCCCCACATCTTTCCCAAGTCAGCCTTCATCTTTTCTCTGACAGATTGGATCAGGGGCAGATTGGGTCAGGTAGTGAGCCGGGATTTAGGCTTTGACAGATTAGAAGCGAATAGAATGAAATAGAAAAGTTTTATAGGAGGACATTTTGTGGTACATGACCGGGGCAACTGGATGGAGTACGAACATTGGAGTAATCAGATGGTAATTGGTTTTAATCATCCAAATTCTTGACTTGATTTCCCTACAAATTCAACCAAATGGGGGTCACCTGGGACAAGTTGCCTCACCAGCGAAACCTTTGGCCAACCCCATTGGCTGGTCAGACCTCTGAGGGCACCGCCTCACCCTCAATCCCCTTGGCCCATCTCCTACTACCAGAATTATAAAGGGATGAGGATGAAGGAGAGGAGAGAAAGGGGCAGGAGGAAGAAGACGATGGCTCTGCGAGAAGGAGGAATAAGCAGTGCATGTATATATGCGAAATATATGCGCTATCAGCAGAAAAGGGCCTGAGTCAGCCGTTCGCTGGGCCTTGCCGCATGCTAAAACACATAGAGGCAAAGCCCATTAAAAATGAATGCCACACGATAATCACATTCACACTTAAAATTTAATGTTGGTACGCTGGGGCTGACAAAGAGAAGGCGGCATAGGGCGCTGTAATTATGACGGTGTCTCCTGTACTTCGCACTTCGAGGTGACGCCTTTCCATTGCCTCTGGTTGTGTTCTCTGATTCACGTGGAACCAGACCAGGGCAGAGCGTGTAGAGTAATTGTTGAAATTAGCTTGAAGGTCTACAAAGACCATACTGACATCTTCATAAGGGGAGGAAAGTCTGTCATGACTTAATCCTAAGTGGAGTGAAGGATAAATCCTGCATAAAATCTTGTCCAAACATTTTTTATTCATTATGTGTCTTTTAGGAAAGTCTCTCCCTGGTGGTTGCCCTGTTTCATCCCTAAAATTAATCGTCCCTACTGCTTTTTATACTGAGTCTTTACTGAGTGTTGAATGATTGACAATTTTGTGGTGCAAAATTATCATTATGGTTCTCTTGACAATTATACTCACTGGCTTCTTTATTTGATACACCTCTTTATTAATTATAGCTTATCAATACAAATATCTAGTAACTAATCATATGGCAGCAACTCAATGCATCTTAGTATGCAGACATGATCAAGACGACCTGCTGAAGTTCGAAGTTCAGACTGAATTAACGCAGCAAAGAATTTAGGCTGTTCCACCTGGTACTCACAAAGTGTTCCTGGTAACGTGCCTGCTCAGTGTATTGTGCATTATTTTGAGAGACTCAGCATCTATTAACTCAGCAGTAGCAAGAGTTAATTCTCCTTCACAGGCAGGAACTTTAGCAATTACAGACTCCGTGGTAGACGGCATTCTGCGATGACATCATATATGATCATTCCACCTTAGTGTATTGAACTCTTGCCAAGTGAAACCTTAATTCCTCACTACTCCTTTTATTCCTCTTGCTTTTTCCTGTTCACCTTAACTTACTCCTTACACTTACTGGCCCACCTTAAAACTTGTATGCACTGAACCCCCCCCAGGTGAGAGTGCATGGGGTCTTGGGGGCCCTCATTTTGGATGGCAGCAGAGACAATCAGTGTTTGGGTGGTGGTGGGAAGGACTGTGGGGCAGAGGGGGGCGCCACTCTAATTTTAGCTCAAGTGGGCTGAAGATGACTGAGAAGTGCACTTCCCTTCAAAGAAGGCAAATTAATGTTCTTCTTGGCCAAACATAATATTGTCAGAGAGGTGCACAATAGGAGCCACTCACCAGTGTTTCCTTGTATTTCTGCATGAGTGTGTGCATTTACAGTATGTGTGTGTGTGAGAGCGTTGCTGTGACGCCTCCACTTAACCTTTCATGAGAGGGAAGGAACCTCCTCTTGGTCCTTCTTCAAGGTCAGGCCGGAGTTTCTGAAAGACACTCTCTCAGTCAATTTTACCGTCTTATTCAAGCAAAGGATATCTCTTTTAACCTTTTCCCCTGCTCCTCCATCCCCCTGTCAATTACAAAAACCCTGGGCATCTTCTTCCCACAATGACTGAGGTCCTTGGAAAGGGAGAAAAGGACAGAAGAAAGAAAAGCAACACATTTAAATGAATGGAAAGACAGAGGGATGCTACACAAGGCAGCCAGAGGTTGACTGGTTGTGTGCAAATAATCTCACTCATCTTCTTAAATGCAGATTACATTTGATCTTTTTGTTTTTTTCACTTTACAAAATGTCTGAATTCAAACTTCGGACACATGCAGAACAGCTTCTTAAAAAAGAAGAACTTTTTCATGTAATTTGACGTAGCTCGCATCAGATCATTCTTCTAATACCTGATTATCAAAACCATACATATGTAAAGCTGAGAATTATGCAAAACTTCTCTATTTTGAGACACCTAGACCACTAAAATGAATAGACAAGTGTCAAACACAGAGGAAGGCTGCGCTACCTATAAGAGTGAAGTTTTTCCTTTATCTAGGTCACAATATGTGGAACAATTTCAACAGATGGGCTGCAGAGTGCTCCCCAGGCGAACAGAAGTTAGTTTCTCTCTCCCTTTCTCTTACTGTCACCCCTGTACCCTTCCTCTGCCTTAAAGGATTTCATCATTGGTGATTTGATGAAGGGAAAATTCAAGCACACGTCACGCAGTTGCAAACTGTGAGGACTGTTGCAAACAAAGTGTGGTCAAGTGGGTCAGAGACAATTTCAGTTAGTTATAGGGATTAAAAATGTAACCACCAACCTCCACCCCTTTTCCTATCTAACGGGGGTCAAACGATAACTCCTGGGGAGGACCCTTAGCTACTATAGAAAGGAGTGTCCACTTGAAAAGCTGAGCTAATTCGGCATTATATTTTGGTGTTAACTCACACATTTTTATGAAGATTAACATTTAAATTGGGGGTAATTCAAAAATGTTTTTATTATTATAAAGGAAGAAAATAAAAAATGTGTTTAAAATTAAACTCCAAGGACAATTTGAGATAGAGTTTAGAAAAGCTAAGGAATGTAGGCCACTGTAAGCTAATATGAGCAGGAAAAGTGAGTGGATTTGAGTTTGGGAGGTTATTTCTTTGTTGGTAAAAGGTGTCATATTTGCAAGTAAAATGCATTAGTAGGATGGGCAGCAGAGCTTACTATGTGGGTTGTACTCATGAAAAAATTGCCAAATCTTCTTTTCCAATACCAAACAGCTTACTCTGCTGTTGCTTTTTTGACTTTTATAAGGAGCTTCTGGTACACCAAAGTGCTAACAATTGGCAATTGGATGGCACCTGTATGACCAATGTAAGCATGTTGACTGACTTGCTACAGTGTCATCATATAGATAATGTTGTACTGAAAAGAATGACACCAAATATGCCCATGTTGCCTTTGTGCTCGCAAATGGTGTCGTATACAAAGGCAAAATCAAAAGTACTCAAAATTGAATCCAAAATAGGCTTAGACCTCGAATGTTTAATTAAATTTACAAATGACTTAACTGCTGCTGTTACTTGTTTCTTCAAACCTCAATAATTTAATCCACCAAACAATATCAATTAAGGATCAATGGCAGATCAATCTGTTTGGCATTGGCAGAAAAGAGTTGGCTTTTTGTTTTTCATTGGGACAGCCTACATACTCAGCTCTACTACTCAACGTGCAAATACATGTTCCTTACAAAAATTGCACCATTTGTATTTAACGTTTGAGACATTTTTTTTCACTTTTTGTTGGAGAAAATGGTGTTAAATGGATTTATGTTTGAGTTTATGTACCTCAATCTCCAAGTGCAAAAATGCATGGATCCTTTCAATCATATGCATCCATCCCATGGTGAATACTTCACAAAATATTTTTTATAAAAGAAGAAATAAAGAGCCCTGTGAGATGAAGGATGCTGTTTGGATAGTGTGTGGTCCAACAGTAAGACGTGTAAGACAACACAAATGTAGCAGTGGAATGTAGAACACTACTGTAAGTGTCTGACTATATGTTTGTGTGAGAGACGTTGCCATAGAAAGAGACAGAGGTGGAGTGTGTGAGTGCAGAGGGGGGACCATTATAATGGAGAGGCTCCACCTGTTTACACTTCTTTGCCCTCAGCATTCTTGAGCGGGCCCCTTTAGAGGGCCCTCGTTCCCGACAACCAGCTAACTGCTCTCGGGGAGCCCTCCGCAGGGACCACAAAAAACAGCTGAAGCCTGGAAGAGCTTCCTGAAAAGGGAGAGGGAGGAGTGTGAGGAGGCGAGGAATAAAAAAGGGAGATAAAAGTAAATAGAAAAAGCAAACAGAGAAAACTTAAGAGTGTATCAGTAGTGAGTTACTTCCAAACAAGCACTTTTAATGAGGTCCGCTATTAATACAGAAAAGAAAGGCAAAATAAAGGGAACTGGAAAAGAATGAACCAACATCTGAATGAAAACTGAATCACTTATCTTTTTTCTACATCTGTACAACGACCTCTGTTTGGGGCTTGGGATGAAGACAGAAGCTGCTGAGGATAGGGATGAGGAGAATTGGGGAGTGGGAGGAGGAGGAGGAGGAGGCGGAGGCGGAAGGGGCTGTTTGGGTAGTGGGAGGCTAACAGGCTAGACACCAGGCATTTGTGTGCAAATTTCCCAGCAGCGCCTTACCAGTTAATTAAGGAGGTCAGTGAAAGAGGGAGAGAGAGAGGGATAGAGAGACAGAGAGAGCAATGGATGCGGGAGGTGGGGGTCGGCCCCTAACGAGCTGTCCGCAGCACATGAATGAGGGGTTTGTCCTAAACTAAGCAGCGAGAGGCCAAACAATGTCAGCAGCAATTAGCAACCAGTGGTGGGCAGCCAAGGGCCTGTTGACTGAGCAGGCAAAAGATGTGAGAAACATGGGCATGCAGACACACATACAGTTACAAACATGGAGGAATAAATGGGATGGAGCCATGCAGGAGGAGGCGGTGGAGAGTAGTTAGAATAGGCGGAGGCGGGTCATGTTGCCTTCACCTCTCCACACAGCGAGGCCTTGACCCTGCAGGTTGAGTGCTTTGAATCCGCAATACTGGTAGAAGGTAACAAAGGCCAGAGGTGCAGAAGTGTGATCTGTATGCTCAGCTTACACTTGATATGGAAGATGGAAGATATGAAGGTGAAGCACAATTTTCAGCAAAAATCCAGGATAGAGTGAGGTTTCTGTTTGTGCAGAGATCCTGTTTAATCCTGTCTTTTTACTGTGAGATCTGGCAAGATTGAATCATCATTTCCCCCTTGTTAGAAAGACATTGAAATCTTTTTTTCCCCGGACAAGTCACTCCACTTCAGACTCTCCAGCAAGTCTGTTTTTGGCTCCAACTATTCTCCTCTTCTGTCTGTTACCGTTCTTGGCACAATACGAAGACTCTAGCCTTTGTTTCATTCTAATCTTGGAGGTGAAGTGGCCCTCTTGTACCTCGGGCTCTAATCGCTGGCAGAGACAGTGTTCTCTAGTGGTGCTGGACTGCGATGAAAACCCCGTCATCCCCACAAAGAGAAAGAAAACTGCTGCGTTTGGGGCTTTGTGTGCAAATATAAAAGCGTACAAAAGCAGGGAGCCTGAGATAGTGTCAGAGTTAGAATGTTTTCACTCTTTGGTTTTAGATATGGATTATATTTTTTTAATATGGGGGTTATTTGTTGGCCACTTGTTGGAAATTGGTGGCTGTGAGAAAGTGGATCCTGCAGACTACTGGTTTGGGTGTTGTGAAAAGACAAGAGGGTTCACCCGTTGGTGGAGAAGATGGTCACAGAAGGGCATGAGAACTGTGAAAGTTTGGCTTTCCAACTGGCTGAAAGACAGGCCTACATGGGTATTATAACTTCAACATCTATTATGAATCATATCTGATAAATATATCATGAATATCTCCATGCATTTACACAGCTCATTTACACTAATTGCCCCCATTCCTCTCCTCAAGTATCTCTCTTTGCAAACAGATAATGCTCAAAATGTGCCGATAAGCTGATCCCCCGTCCATCCATTCAATCAACAGACAAATAAATCCATTCATATTCTGACTCATGAAATCCAGCCATGGGTGTTCTGAAAGGGGGGAGAGCAATTCATTGAGAGAAGTCCCTTCTGTCCTTCAGAGTGATCCATAATGCTGTTCATCCAGAAATCAGGGCGTATAGGGGCAGGGTGATCAGTGACAAAAGCTAGGCAGGGAGACATCAACCTGCTGGAGGAGAGTCAGGGTGAGGAGGAGGAGGAGAGGGGGAGAGCAGGATGAGGGTGGTAGAGGAGGAGTAATCAGAATCCCATCCAGCCCCAGTCTCCAGAAATTGCCATGCAGATTTAAAGCCTATAAATGAGGATCCTTGGACTGCTCCTTCTCAAGCACAGCACAGACCTCTACTCTCTCCCTCTTCTTTTTTTTTCTCTCTCTCTCTCTCCCCCACAGCTTATTGGAGGCAGGTAGCCCCCCGATGCAGGGGCCCAGGTTACCGTAACCTTGGTGGTGAGATCGGCTGCTCGCCTTCATGCGGCCAGCTATTCATCAAAATGGAAGGGAGGGGCGGGGTGGCGGCAAAGGGGCAGAATATGCAGCAGGGGGAAATGAGCGTCCAAGACAGCTCCCCAAAAGGGTAACAAATCACCCCAGCAGCCCTAATCCACCAAGGGGGGACTTGATGGACCACTGGTCACAATATGTGGCTTTGGAGATACAGGACAAATCAAACATCTGGGACCATGAAAGAAATGAGCTTCTAGATGACTTTTTTAACAATGATGGAAAAAATATTTCAATCAGACATTATTTTCATTTATTTTTTCTTTAAGAGTTATTACATTTTTAGTATTGTGGTGCCCAAATAAAATAATAATAATAATAATGATGATAATAAAAAATATTATTTTTAATCAGGGGTCCTTGTTCAAATCCACATGACTTATCAAGCATCATCAATAATTATATTTATTTTTAAGGTACCTTTAAAAATACAGGTTTAAGCCGTGCTTTGACAACAACACTAACTGTAAATAGAACTCTGTAATAGAAAGGAATAGAAAGGAACTCTAAAGAGAAAGGAGAGTGTACTTAGTTGTAAAGCTAACATAGTTGAAGTGTTTTGCTTTAACAGAAAATTTGTCAAGTGCTTGAAACAAGTCTACTGTTGCGCATTGTTTTCTTTTTTTTTGCCAAACATAATGGAATTATCTTTAAAGTGTCTTGCTGTAAGCATACATGAGCACAAGTCTTCTACCTTTAGTCTTCAATTTAGCACGGTAGTTTTACGCCCTATAAAATTCTGTGATGTAAAATCTGATTGTACATATTACCCTTACAAAAATTTACAAGCACACCTACGTTTTAAATGTCTCTGACATATAAATTGATCTGAACTTGAGCAGATTTATATTTGTTTTGCAATATTAATACCTCTTACCACTAATACTTTGTATAAATATTAGATGATAGACCCACAGTCTGCTGTGATACATGCAAATGCGCCATGCATGGCTGTACAGAAAGAGTCTTATCAGCAATATCCCCCTGATCGATTGCTGTGGTTGCATTATCAATCATCTATCATCGCATTGATATCTCTGCAATACCTATAATCTCACCTGATCAGAATCATTGATCAGCAATGTAGCAGGATTGATCTCCTGTGCCAGTTGGATTGGATGACAGTGACACAGGAACATGGAGATGGCGTACACCATTACATCCCCTCGTGCTATTTTTGTACATGGAGCAAATTTAAATACACAGCTGCAAAAATAGCAGCCAAGCTGTGTGGAATACATCTTTTCTAAATTTGAAGCAAAGGGAATCCCATTTCTGCTACAAAGAAATATTTCATGTGGCATATTACGACGTAATTACCCCTGATCTGGAATTTCTGATGACGGGTTTCCTCCCCATTGGAGATTTCTCAGTCAGTGGCGTGTATTCAGCAGGGAAAACAGGCAGCTACAGCACAGAACCACTCAGAATCTGCTCTGCATAGGACCTTAATCATCTTGGCTCGCTGTGCATGTGCATATAGGGAGATTCGTGCATGCTCGTGCATGTTCCTGCACCTTTTTTTTTTTTTTTTTGGCAGTGGGTGTTTTCCAATAAGTGTGAATATTTGTGTGCTTCTGCACAAGTGTGTTCTTGCTGCTGTGTGCATATGTGTATGTGACAGAGAGAGAGAGAGAGAGAGAATAAGAGAGGGAGAGAGAGAGAGGGAGGGAGAGAGAGAGGAAACTCGTCCCTCCAATTCCCCCGTGGAGCCCTCTACACCAATTTCCAGCCATGGGCAATCACTCACTCAGCATACACATCTACATAGAGGCTGATGAGATCCTCCATGGGCTTTACCATGTGACTGCAGCTCGTCATCTACTGTATGTGCCTCCCCTTTGCGTTTCTGTTCCAATACTACAGCCACTTGGGGGGAAAAGAGAAGGGGGAGATGGTGGTTGGATGATCTACATATTCTTATGATACATAGGTAATCTCTGAGGGCCAAATCAATGATACTCCCTGCTATGTTTCCCTTTGAATTGCAGAAGAATCCGTCTTTTTTTGCATGTCCATTACTGGTCGAGGTGATATGTCTTCCAGTTTTCGATGTCCTTGCGCCTGCATAGGGCCGCTTTAATATTATCGTGCTAAGCAATGACTGATATGGATGGATGTAGGGTTGTAGACTTGGCGAGATAGATTAGAGCTTTAAAGAATGTCCACCCTCAAGCTGTGATGTTAACACGGGGCACTGTATGCTGAGAGTTCATTAGTGTAATTGCCAGAATATCACCCCAATGGCATGGTCATAATGTATGGAATATTAATACTATAAATCTCCATTCCTCTTGCATTCAGCAGGGGGAACAGTCTAACCTACACCATTGCATGTTAATGAAAAATGAACTTTTGGAGGAGATGCGATAAAGAGATGGGCTCTCCTGTCACTGCTCTTAAACTGTTTATACCCACATCTATTTTGTTGTGGAGGTAAATATTCTGTGGCTGCTTTTGTCTCCAGGGAAAAATGTTGTTTTGATGGACTGAAAAAGGGAATTTCCTCTGAGTTGCACAACAGGGCACCCTACCCACCTCCTCTTTGTAAAAAACAGTCTCTCTGCTGATGTCAGCATTCAGACCACCGTGGTTTTGAGACCACAATTGCTATTCAAAGAGTAAATAGATGTGTGGGTGGAGGGTCAATATGAGCCTTTGAAATTATCCCATCGGTTTTAGGCGTAAACAACTAAATACTTTGTGTCATTGATGGCTTTGGTGCAGTGGACATAGAAAACATCATGTTCACCAATTGGTATGACGTAATGAGCTTTATGACCAGGCAACATTTATATTCTTGAATGACAGTAAGTTGAGTAGCACTTCAGGGGTCAAGAGTTTTACACGCATCCACCCCAGAGATGTACACAGACATCCATTCAGAGACATGCACAAGTGACCAGTAGAAATTACTAATTTATCCACCTCTTTGTTTAAGTCTAAGGGCATACACCTGCTTTTATTTAAAGGCCAAAGCACTAAAGGCATACATAGTTCTTAAAGCATTCATATTGGTGCTTTAACATTTAAGAAAGCATTAGAAATGGAGGCTGTGGGAGCATATTCTGTAGGCAACCATTTTTTTCATTTATCGATCTGACCTTCTGCTGCCCAGCAGCTGCAAACACCTTTTTATTTCCACACCCTGTTACATATAGCTTGCAAGGCTGTTGTTCACACACGGTACAGTAAAAAGTATTCAAAAGGTAGCTTGAAAAACTTGTATGAAGATAGATGCATTCAATATCAGGATTTATCTCTTATAAATGTATATTAAACAGTTTTATATTTGTGTTTTTACTGATGAATCCCTGATATTTGTGGTAACACATGTTTTTAATCATACTTTTAAGTTAAATTGTTTTGTCTTTGAAAACATTTTTAAGTCCATAGGAACATCATTAGCTATTTTAGCAGTACTTTGATTTGGGAATTAAATTAATACTGTGAGATGCATTTCCTGATTTCAACTCTTGAGTCATGACTTAAATAAACAGTGAACTGCTACACCAGTGTGGTGGACCAAACCCATGGCTTAAAAGTTTAGATTAATGTTTAGTTCTTATTGTGTGAAATACAATGTTTATTTATTTGAAGGACTGCTACACATATGCACACAGTACATACACAAAATGCCCAATAATTGTGAATACTGTGCTGTTTTTCTGAGATCATTTTGAGAAACCCCTGATATCCAGGGATCACCAGTTAATGCAAGAATATGTGTACTTTTGAGGGTTGTAGTTTTGTCGCTTTCCCTGTTTCTGTTTTTGTGTGAAGCTAGCATAAACATGCTGGATGCGTCTGCGGTCCGGCTCTGCTCTGTCACGGCATCTGATAAGTCAGTGTGTCAGCTCATACTGGATCCGTTCTGTTGCAGTCCTGCAGCATTCTTGGTCTGGCAGGATGCAAGTGATACACAGCAATCCTATTTTTGCCAGATGCTGGGGCTGTGACATGTCAATTTGCAGTCTGGGATATCAAGTGGGGCAGGAAGTAATGCCTGGAAACCACCTAAAAGAGTCTGTGACTTTCAAATTAAAAAAAACAAACTGTGCCAAACCAGACTACATTTAGGTTGAGTACGACAACAAACCAACATATTGAGCGGAGCCAGACCAGGCTTAAGGTTTTACAGCCCAACATGAATGAGGAGGGACTTATCAATGAAGTGGGAAGAACTCCTCAGTCTAATAACTTCAGCTGTCTGTCAGTCATAAGGCTTGACTTTGGACTAACCACACAGCTAGTATGAGGACTGCGGAGGCTAACTGCAGATGTATCTTGTGTATTTCAGCTTTAAGTGTAATCATATATGCCCATACTTTTAGCTTGTATCTCTTAGCTCAAACTCAAGGTACAGACTTCATCTTGGTAATACATTAACTACATTACTAAGTTCATATTACCTTTCACTTGTCAAATTAGATATCTGTGAGTTTTTAAAGTGATATGTCCATAAAAAGTACAGTGGTGTCGTGATTTTGCTTCACAGCATTGACAAAAAGACACTTAACCAAGGTGTGCAAATGATTAAGGTCCAAAAGAAAATATAGTCAGGTAACTTTTACCAACTCAATATGGTTTTGAGCCTTTATCTAATCCCAACTCACGTATTGTTGCTGACAGGCTTGAACATATCTGTAGGTTTTGTAACAGCAAAAATTAAATTAATATTTCTCTGTGGCAAAGCCATCCTTGTCAACATCATTTTGCTACTGGTTAAGCAACATTCACTTTGCTTTATACAGTTAGTTTGGTAGAACCAGTGGCTTCCCACACAGAGATGAAACCCAGTGAAGAAGATCAAACTGAAAGAAGAAAAGGAATGATAGATATACTTTATTAATCCCCATAGGAAAATGATTTAATTCACACTGTTATTAACCACGTTACACCCACATGGGCCAGAAATACACACGCGGACTAACAAGATCCTATTAGCATGCTGTAATGGAATGATATGAGAGTAAGGGGGCTGCAACCCTAACAAGATTCCCAAAGTGTTGGGGGTTAAGCGCCTTGCTCAAGGGCTCTCCAGCTGTAGGCACTTCTCCAGCAACCAGCCCATCCTCCATGCTTTGGTCTATACTTGATTCAGCAACCACCAGGTTTCTAAGCTAAGACTGAGATATTGCAGCCCTACGGGTCATAAGATAACTCTAAGAGGCTATAAAACGAAAAACGAAAAATGAAAGTTGTGTCAGTAAGATTTTGATCCAAAATATTACATGTTTAACCAATCATTACGAAATTTATGGAGAGAAAGTGATGAGGCCCAATTTAATAGTGGTTCAAATCTTATAAATACCTGGCTCATATAGTATGTCAGACTGGTGACCCGCATAGTGCATTCAAAACTTGTTCACACTATTATGATGCATTTTAATGGGATGAGTGATCAGCAAATGTTCCGTTGACGAAACCTAGAGTAAAGGGCAATCTTTGTTTTAACAGCGATCAAAAGGAATAATAAAACGTGATGAACAGTATAGCCATTGCAATCTTTTTCTTTTTTTTCATTCCATGTCATTCACAGTTAAAGTATTTCACATTGCTTTTACATTTCCTAGCTAACATAGGAGGTCAGTTTCTCAGAGCAAACCTTTGTCAGACTACCACAATGGTTTTGACCGTACTGAGTTTTCCTCACGGCTGCTGGCCTCCTGTGTCCAGCTCACTGTTAATCAATACAGAGGAGCAGGTAGACCATAATGGAGGATTTATCTCAGTTCTTCACACCACTTAGTGCCCAGTAGACTCCTCCATACCACCACCTCCTCCCCTCTCTGTACCTTCTTACATTTTCTCTGAACCCACCCCCCACCATCCACCCCCTCGCACCTAGGCTGTGATGGAAACCTCACTCCTGAGAGACTTGTGGAGGCGGAGGAGAGAGAATGGGTTGGAACGAGGGACAAAATAGGTTGAGGGGGTCGTTAGATAGTGAACAAGGGAAAGGGGTCAGAACAATGTTGCTGACATGGTCAGAACTGTTAGCGCACTTGAGAGGTAATTTTAGTGTGTGTGTCTGACCTCACATAGATCATGGTTGTCATTTTGAGATGGGTGTATGAAGTTGAGCAAGTTCACATGCATTTTCAATAAATGAAGCCTTTATTTATATTTCACGAGACATCAGTTGCCAAAGCATCTTGTGCTGGAGTCTCTATATACAATGCATAGGTGGAGCTGCTTCAGGGGGACCATTATCCATGATGAATCGCTGGGTAATAGTCTGTTAGGGTTAATGCTGCTTCTTAAAGTCCTGGACTGGGAAATAGCTTACGAAAGAGCAACAGGAAATTCAGACATGCTTTTGTTAACAATGGATGGAAGGATCTGCATGCTTATTTACATGCACACAAGAAAGTTGATCATTTACTGTCTACAGTACGAAACCATAAATATGAAAGAGGGGCAAGTTGGATCATTAGCAGAGAAGACTTCCCTCTTTGCTTGTGTGTTTTGTTTACATCCTTACCTCACCGCTTGTCCAGTTCACACTTCTCATGTAGGGGGCACGCTGTTGCTTGTATACATCCCTTGACTTTTCATGCAAATTTATGTTTAAGCATACTTGTTTGTGTGGACATCAGGGAGCACAAACACATACACACACCAATGGGGGGGTGGTGGTGGGGGACCTAGAAGGGGGGGCATGTGGGTGTGTATGTGTGCGGGGGGGTATCGGTGGTGGTGGTGCAAGGCGGTGACAGAAATTGAGGGGGACGGGGTGGCAGCTGCAGGCTGCTCGGTGCACTGTCAGAGCGGAATGATTAATGAATGGCGGCCCCAGCTGAGCCTAACCTTTGGAGAACCGCACAGGACATCTGCAGAACTGTCAGCGCTCTGACAAGGACAGAGCTGAACAACCAATTATTTCGCCATCACTAAGGTGGGCTGTCAGCTTAATCCTAGCCATTCACTTAGGCAAGGACAGGCAAATTTCTCCTTTACATACACACACACACACACACACATACACACATGCACGCACATGCAAAGAGCAGGCCACGGACCTGCATGGACACACGTACACCCACACACACACACACACACACACACACACACATAAACAAGGGAACAAACACTCGCACATGTCTGCATGGTGCACAAAGTGGACTGGGACACACACACACACACACACACACACACACACACAACATACATACATACACTCACATATTCACACACAGGCATGAGGTCCTGGACAAAATAGATTTAACCCCTCCACTGCTGGTGGTGGCAACCCCATGCAGGTGACATGTATCGAGGAAAGCAGCACGAGCAGTACAGGTTTAATGATGACAAAACATGGCCGCTGGGTGCTGGCTGGGACTATGAGCTGGACATGGGTGGGGCTGCTCAGAGGGGAAGACAGAGACTGGTGAAGGGAGGGGGGCTGAGCAGAGGATGGGAGGGGTGTGTGCCCTTATGTCTGCAGGGTGTATTTACATAAGAGCAGAGCAAATTTTTTGAAGAATTACATCAACTTGGATTTTTTTCGATTAAGTTAAATATATAAAAGTACCTTGTTGCATAGAGGGGAATTTTCAGTAAGTATCTCAGTAAACCATCCTGATGAGGATACCAAATATATGTTGTGAAAGTATTTTGATTCAACATTTAATTGGATCAACTCAACACTGGATGTTTTGAAAGTATTCTGAGATGTTATTTGATAGTGAAAGATAAAGAAAGATAATCGTATTGTACTGGATTTAATTGGGAGCAAATTTCCAGAATCTGAATATAAAAACTTTTGTGAATATAAGCCACTTTAATCCAGAGAAAAATCATTTACAAAAAAAAAATCCCAAAGATAGACTTGTTTTGAGTTTCATGAAGAAATACAACAAATTAAGTCAGTCTGGGTTAGAATTGTATCCAAAATTGTAATCAGAACACTTTACTCTTTTTTTAATACAACAGTAACAAAGATGATAAAACAGTTCAAATGTCAGATGCATTTGTCATGACAGAGTTGTGAATATTTATCTATTTTACCCAGCCATGTTAAATACTTGATTCACATTGGTAAGTACCTCATAGTGCGTCATAATTTTTGTTTTGACAACAAAAATGAAGCAAGGAACAACTTGATCACAGATCCTGTTCACAGATCCTGTTCACAGATCCTGTTCACAGATCCTGTTGACACTGTGGCAAAACTGGAGTTTCAGGAACCAGAAGTGGTGATGAATGTAGAAGCAGTACTTAAAGTCCAACTACATTCATGTTTAATGTTGCGTTAACTGCAAAGTTCTGAGGAGAACAGCTGATTTAGGACAGAAATGTCATCATTAATGTAACCATCCAGATTAGAGCGATTTCAATAACACACATTTAGTTGGTAAAACAGTCTCTACAATACATTACTTCTTAGTTAAGCTTCTCTTTATATTTACTTTAATAACCTATTTAAGTTAACCATCTATCCCCAGTTGTCTACTTTCTAGACTTTAATCATCAGTTTGAATCTTTCCTGTGTAAATATAGGATTAAAGCACATAAAAGATCGGGCACGCGTCGAGGAAGTCTGATAGTCAGAGGTCTGCTCACTGTGGAGTTTGTGCTTGTGTTATCCCCTCCAGTGTGGAAATAAAGTATTGATTAACCCAATGAATTATACAAAATGGATCATGTTGCATTGAGATAGATTAAAAAAGAGGATTTGAATAAAACATGATGATGATGCTGATATCATATCATGTCATGTCAAGAGAAAGTTTTTAAGCCACAACAGGAGAGAGCTATTTTATGTTTTCCAATAAAAGGAGTGTTCTTAAAACCATAACATTCAATCATTTTAAATTAAAATGATGCACTTTAAAAAAAAAATAAAAATCTTCTCTTATTTAACATCCAAAGTTGTAAATTTTTCCTTCCATCTTGCTCTGCTCTGTTAAACAGGAACTAATCCTTTCACTGTAATTAAAATGAATGAGTGTATGGTCGCCAGACATATTGATTAACCAGACGGTATTCAATAATAACAATGGTGTATATGATAGTGGATATTTTTTGTGTTTTTAATCTTAATTTATCATCTGAATCTGTGTGTGTGTGTGTGTGTGTGTGTGTGTGTGTGTGTGTGTGTGTGTGTGTGTGTGTGTGTGTGTGTATGTGTGTGTGCAGACTTTGGCCCTAGTGGGGTGCTGATGGGTGGTACGGGTGACTGATTAGGATTTGATTGAGGCGTTTCTGAGGCAATAAGGGATGGAGCACTGCTACGAAGCCTATTGACAGGCTGCAGATGAAGCCAGAGGAAGAAAAGGGGGGAGACAGAGAGAGAGGGGAGGTAAGCAATAAGGAGATAAAAATCAATTATCTTAAAAATTGACCCTCATCAGTGGCTAACCACATGTATATTTGCATGACTATGTGGTATTTCCCTGAACAGCTGTGCCTGTGCCATAATGCATTCTCCTACAGTATCTACACACTGACGGGAAGAAATATTTTGGGTAGATTGACCTCCTGCTTGGAGACAATTAAAACTTAAAATGCCAAGACAAATCACTTGAATCCTAAATGCTGTTTGGCTGGTATATATTCATGACTGAATCCCCACACTGCCTGTGAATGATGAGGATTTAGAGCAGCTCAACTCATTGACCATGAGAATCCTAATACAGCATTAGGATTTGTAATTCAAACATTATGCTGATATTAAACTCAAGTTTGATGTCTCATATAAATGTGAAAGTCAATCGATATTTGCTGGCAGCATTGACGTGTCTAAATGCCAATTAAGTGAACTTGCATTGTAATCTCTTATGCTTGCAATGGTAGTTTCCCTCAGAATTACCAGGAAAAAATATGACTTCAAAATCAGAATTGAATAAAAGGTTAGCTTTCCTTTTTTGTGTTGGATGGTTCCTTGTGGATGAGGGTAAAACTGCCCATTCTTCTTGGTGAAAAGCCTCCAGGTCCTGTAAATTCTTGGGCTGTCTTGCATGAATGGCAGGTTTGAGGTCTCCCCCAGGTGGCTCAATGATATAGAGATCACAAGATTGAGATGGCCACTCCAGAACCTTCATTTTATTTTGCTGTATCCAATGGCAGGTCGACATGGCCTTGCATTTTGGCTCATTGTTATGTTGGAATGTCTATGTACACCCCATGCACAGCTTCTGGGCTGATGAGTGTCAATTTTCCTCCAGTATTTTCTGATAACATGCTGCATTCATCTTGCCATCAGTTTTGACCAATTTTCCTGAGCCTGTGGGTTTCATAGTAGGAATGGTGTAACTTTAATCATCGGCCTTGTTGACTCCTCTACAAGTGTAATGTTTATGGTTGTGGCTAAGAAATTCAATCCTGGTCTCATCACTCCAAATGACTTTGTTCCAGAAGTTTTGAGGCTTGTTTCTTATTGACTTGGTTGTTTCTGACGCATGGTTTTGAAGCCCCTCATCATCATCAGGGCCATTTGGCAAATGCTGATCTTAACCTAACCATCACTGAAATTGTGTGAGGAAGAGACGCCGAGTCTTGGTGGACTTAGAGCCTTCCTGCTAACAGCTACAGCTTACCCACTTGTCAGTCATGTTAACTGTGCTTCTGATTGAGTAAAACTTGTAAACCTAATATTTTCTTAATAACTAAGTTTTAAGAAAAATTACCCCCATACAGTGTGATTGATAGAGAAATGGGCAACTGCAGTTTTAACACTTCAGCATGGACTTTGTTCTTATTTCCTTTTCTGCCAAAGATTATTAATGAGACAAACTGTGCCTCACTTTGTAACGTCATCTTACTATGTGCAAGCACAGAGACTATGTGTTTTACCAGTGCAGAGTGTGGTATCAATAATGTAAGCATATCATCTTTACAGTTTTACATCTGGACTGAATATGTAAGATGAATATTTCATCAACATCGAGGTTTGCAGAAGATTTGATCTGAGTACGTGTTAGCAGATGTTCGCCTAATACAATATAGCTTATTTTTGTCATATCTGTAAGGGCTGGGACAAGAGCCAACAAAAACAAATAAAGGGAATCTTTAAAAGTCCTCAAACACAGAGGAAATCCTGATTATGTCAGAGAGATATTTACACAGCTGTGTTCAAAGACTAGTGTGTGTGACCTGAGGTCTCCATCTGTAAGTAGTTTTAGGAGGTTTACACCAGTGCACACTCATAAATGTACCAACATACACACACACACACAGTCAGTATGTAGTCATTAGAAGGCTAGTCCTACTATCAGGGCTGTCTACTGTCCCAGACAAACTGCAGGAGGAGGTGTCTGGCTGC
Organism: Thalassoma bifasciatum; assembly: GCA_008086565.1. Classification (NCBI taxonomy): domain Eukaryota; kingdom Metazoa; phylum Chordata; class Actinopteri; order Labriformes; family Labridae; genus Thalassoma; species Thalassoma bifasciatum. The sequence goes on along the minus strand of RPOG01000985.1, from coordinate 62,821 downwards.
TTGCTTTTAAACTGGGTTAGTGGACCAGAGAGAGAGAAAGAATAAGAGAGAGACACCGACACAGCATGAGAGAGAGAGAGAATAGTAAGTGTGAAACTGGGACGGGTACATGAGAAGAATTTTCTTTCATCAATTGCTGTGATACTCCCCACTGTGCGCCCCTTTATGCCACGTGTATGGGTATGTGTGATTTTGTGAATTAACTACCAGCCTACGTGTAGATACCATCTCTTCTATTTAGTACGGAAAAGTTTTACAGATGTCATTTTTTTAATGTTCCCAGGCTTAAACTCCACTGCCTCCCTATAATGAACTGGATATTTGTCTTATGCTTTGCTCAGTCTCCTGCCTGCAGTTGATTTAGTAGCCAAATGGCAGCCCATTAACATGTGAGAGTGATGGTGCAGCCTTGGGGTTGCAGCACGGCAACCCACAGAGAGTTTTTTTTCCACCGCACATCTCTATGATTTTCTGTCTTTGCACTGTCGACGAGAGTTAAGCATCAAAGGAGAGAACTAACTATCCTCACCCTCAATCGCTCCCTCTGTCTCTTTTTGGCCTCTGGGTTCACACTATAATTTGCTCCCTCTCTCTTTGTCTTTCTCTCTCTCTTTTTTCTCTTTGTCTCTGTCTCTCTCCCTCCATCTCTCTCAGGGCTCGGGAGATGGGGGGAGCGAGGTGATGAGGTCAAAGTGAATCTTCTTCTCGGCGAGGATGATTATGTCTTAACCTGCCGTTATTCAAAAGAGCGGGCCCTGTGGCCATGAGCCGGCCTGCCTGCCACGTGTCAGCAATGAGGGGGCAACGACTCGCTCGCTGTCGCAGAGGAACAGAAAGAGAGTGAGAGAGAAGCTGTGCAGTCAAATGGACTCCTGAGGTCAAACGTACAATGCCTTTCTGTGTGTTTCATGTGACTCATCACCTGATAGATCCACATGGCTGATGGATGCTGGTCATTTGTCCAATGGCCTAGGTGTCCAATCTTAGACCCCCAAAATTGATTCTGGATGCTTGTGACATGATTGGAGAAGACATTGGATAATAAAGTTGTGCTGGAGGTTGATGAAGAATGAGTTTGAAGCTCCTGGGCAGATTCGATGTGTTGTGAAATGTCTTGGACATGTGTGATGCCAGTGGTCATGCCCGTGGTATTAATTTAGATTCAGCTAATTAGCAGCTAGCTTTGGTTAATTGGTCAGTCTTGGCTGGCTGAGATAATAAAGAACAACACTTTTAGTTTTGCTCCGTCTCAATGGACAAGACTCAAGGCTTCTTAGAGAGAAAACTGTTGAGTCTTGCACCTTTATCTTTGTCCCTCCTGACTCCAGTTAAGCCTCAGACTTCATATTCAGCAGCCCCAGGCTTGAGCTATCAGTCTTACCCCTTTCAATTAATTCTGTAACGCTCTATATACCGTAATACACTTCCTCGGATGGACTCAAATCATATGAGCACACAATGTTTAGTCATGCTTTTACACACACATGCACACTTTTAGCATGGGTAGCCAGGGAGTCAATGAGTGCTTATCTGAAATCCACTGGAAACACTAACAAGCCATAGTGAGGTGTGAACAAAGCTGTTCCAGTCACAACAAATCTAACATGCATTTCATCACTTCTTAAACAAGCCATCAGCAAGTCTAATGGTCTGGTATTGAGAGCCGCACTCAATGATACATGTGCCTTCAAAGCATTTTCTTTAACATCAGCACTTAGTACATCCTTGCCACACCTCACCATCGTGCATCTACGGTAAGCGCTGTCTGCTGATAAGTCAAATTTATCATTCCTGCGCTTTAGATTTATGAAAAAACAACAATGCTCTAATTGATAACACCAACAGCTGCCACAGTTTCTGTTGCCGGGACCTGATCTGTGTAAAAATTATGTCTTAATCAGCGATTATAAAGCAGCATGCACATGCCAGGATTGTGATACAAGCTTTCCTTCACTTTTTTTTATCCCCAAAATGGGGAAACACACCGGAGCCGTCAGTGTCACTCACGATTGAACCAAGCGAGCCGTAGGGATTCACCCTGCGTGTCTGTCTCAGGGCTTAAGAGTTACTCTCTCATGACGCCTTACCATTTTAAACCTTATTTGGTTTGCAAAAGTGAAACTAAGCTCTTTTCTGTGCCACTCTTTTTTCCAAGTTCAATTTTTGGATTGCATAGCTTGAGACGGAGATAAGGGGGGATATGGGGATAACTTTTCAGGGACAGTGGACGGCGGATTTCGAGAGGGGGTCACTCAGGGAAAGGAGGAGGCAACAGAGGGAGATGAAGAGAGCACATGGGAGGATGAGGGGGATGGAGGTGTGGAGCCCGGAAGGGGTTGAGTGAGAGAGGGGTGGGGGTAGAGAGACACTCCAGAGAGTTTACAGAGCTTCAAAGGGAAGTTTTCTGCTTTGACTGACAGGCCCCTAGAGTGAAGGGGACCTGGTGGCAGGCGGCATGCCCCAATCCCAGGATGCCCTGTGGTCTCCATGGTGCCAACCCCCCCCCCCAATCCTGCTGCATTCATCGGGGAAGTGGGGTTGAAACGATGGGGGTCAAGATGCATGGAGAGACTGCTGTAGATCATGGCTCATTTTTTCGCAGTCCGTTACTAACAGACCAAGAATGTGGAGGACGTGGTGACTCCTCAGTTTTCAGATTTCACAGTTGTATAGTGGCAGTGTACAATTATGATAAGTTTTAATTCCAGAGTATTCTTTGGGTATCCTTTGGCTTGAAGACAGAAAATGTAGGGAGAGAGTGTTGACTGGCATGTGTTGGCCTTTTTATTGTTCTCCACATGTTCTGAGGAATTCGCTTGTGTTTCTTTGGGTTTTAGTTTGTCTTGTCCCAAGAGATCCATGTCTTTAGTTGTCAATTATTTCCTGTTTTATTGTAAAGTTCTTGCTCCCTGCATGTCTAGTTTAGTTTTATCTCCTGCCCTCATGTTTCCCACCTGTTTAATTGCCATCGTTCTTGAAGTTTCCATGTTTCCTTCTGTTTTCATCATTTCGTTGCATCTTTTCACCCCAAGTCACGTTTTATTGTGCTTCCTGAAAAAATTTCCCTGTGGCTTTGTTAATTCAAAGGTACTGTTTTTCTTTTACTTTTAGTTGATAAGTACATGTATTTTTTCTATAATTTGGTCCTCCCTTATAGTTTGTTGTATCACATCCATGACAGTTGTCACGATTGACCTCTTGTTGTTCGAACTGAGCCACACTGGTACCCTGATTATTAACTAGTACTTCAAAAAATGTGCTTACAGTCACCAGAATTTCTTTAATGCATTCTGCAGGAATGTTACTTTTTGCTCAAGCTACACCTCCATTTTAACTAAAGCTTGATAACTCGTAAGCATTCTTTACCAACAAAAACCTAACGAGATTTTTATATTTCTTCATATATACTTCCATTTCACAGCATATTTCTATGAGTGCATCACCCATACTCTACAGTCTATGTTTGTTTCAGTGCATAGATAAATGACACCATTGTTTCTTGTCCTGTACCTGGGTTGATAGATGAGAGCAGGAGGGCTGTGTTTAAATGTGTCTCAGCAAACACTGTTAGGCCTGTGTAAACAGCTCTACATTGATCAGCCCTCTATTCATGGTCAGCACGTCTCTGCCTGCACTGGATTAGTCAACATACCGACCAGTCTGTTTGCTCCGCTGTAAACTGAGGCCAATGTCAATGCCAAAGTCTAATTAGAAAACTACACACTGTTGGGGCTTGGCTGCAAGGAAACTAGAGACTGATCTGGCAGAACTATTTATTACTGAAAAATGTATTGTAATCTCAAAAATAAAGATTATGGTTCAACAAAAATCCTCTTGGTGATGAGAAATCCAGAAAATCAGCTTTAACAGATATCTAAGTAATCTTGATCTGATGAAAACCTAAAATTGAATCAATTTGTATACTCATGCTGTGGAGTAAGTGTGCAAGTTTTCCATTTTTCCTTACACCAAAACTAAAGATAATTCCCCACTCAAAAATAATAATACATATGGGTAAATGTTTCTCAGAATCAATCAGGGCCCACACATTAGATCAAGCCTGTGATGCCAAAACTAATGATACTTCTCTTCTAGATTAAAAAACAAAATCTCAAAAAACATAAACAATCCAAGTAACTTTGCTTGTCCAACTCCTGGGGTGAGTATCTACAATAACAAGTGTGACAGTGTGTCAGTTGAAACCCTGTATCCATGAATATGAGGCTGGTGCCACTAACAGCCTCTCATCTCAGTGAGCTCCTCAGAGGAATGGGCAACTGTGGTTGGCTAGGCATTGGCTACTGTTTATATCACAAAAAAAGAGAGAGAGGTACAGTTGAGAGAGTGACAGAAAGGGAGAAAAAGAAGTAGAGAGAGGCATCGAAGCGTGGAGGGCAGCTGCATTGTACCACCCCATTTTAGCCCATTACACTATGTATAGGGGCCCTTTTCCCCCCTCTTTTGCATGGTAATTATTTTCCAGCCCAAAGGTAGCTGCAGGCAACGTCAGCCACTGCGTCAGGGCCCACTGCATTAGCCGGCCATTGCATTATTTATTTGTGTGCGGGCAGCCGGATGGATACCCCAAATCCGCCGAGACTAGGGGGCCTCTCAATGTCACCTCATGCATTGTGGGAGGCAGTTTCGGCCGCTTGGACTTACATGGGCAAAGCTTAGGCAGAGAGTGGCTCAAGGGCAAAATGGTATCTCGGTGTTGGAGGACATGTGCGTGGGAGTTGTAGTTAGGTGTGTAATATATTCAGAAATGGGTCAGAGGTTTAAGCAAGTGCCCTCTCTCATGCAAAAGTCAACTGTGAAGGGTTCTTTGTGACACACTGGATGACCATTTGGGGTCCTAAAGGATATCATAGAGTACCAGTGTGGTAAAGAGTATAAATCGAGGGTCACAGGGTCACAGTGCCTTGAGGCTTTCTGTGTAGCTATAGATGGTCATATGCAAGCGGTTACCCCTGGGTATCATAGGTAAATAGGTTTGATTTTAGTGTGCAGGGGCTGCTTTTATATTATTCCCACCCCTGTGTATCAATGAAGGGTTATTACAGCCAAACACCAGCGGGCTTGGGGAGGTCAAGATATGTCATGCTTATGTGGAGAGCTAGAGCAACACAGCTCAGTGACTTTGACGTTTGGGAGCTAATACCCAGGCGTCCCCTTCTGTAGTACAACACACACACGGACACACACAAGCGCCCACACAGCGCTCTGTCCGACATGAACCTCCATGACCTGTCAGCCCCAGCCAATCGCATCGTAGCGCCCGGAATGACAGCTGAACCGCTGTCCCTGTCATGGCCCCTCAGTGTAGAAACACACACATTGCACACAAACACACACATCCCTAGTTGCAACATCAACATCAACATCAACTCCCGCTGGCCCCTTTGGATCTATCTCTCTGTCTCCCTGCTTGCCAGGCAGCTCGACCACACGAGACGCTCAGACGGCCTTGTGACATGACAGTGACAACGTACTGATGCTCCGGAGAGCACCCACAACAACGTCCACTTCACCCCAGTACACACAACCCCTCCTCACTTGTCTCTGTTGACCATTAAAGGAAACAGATCCATGTATCCTCTTCTCTCTTGTCTCTAATTAATGAAAAAGGAAAACAGAAATTATTTATCACTGAGCTAATTGTATTTTGAAAGATTTAGGTTTTGTTGGTTTTAGCTCATTTTATTTAGTTGAATTCAAAAGTTATTAAGTCTTTTAACAAATTTTACTAAAAGATGAATAAAAAATTTAGTTGATAATAAGACAAAACGCTTTAGATAAATGGATCAATAGCATTAATGACTGAGAATGAGGGAAAAAAAACAAGGCAGGCAGAGGGCGAGAGTCAGTGATAGAGATAGTTAGACTTTGCCCCAGTGCCCGGCGTTCCCTCTAATGGGAGCTGACACTGCTGAAGCGACCTGGGTGGACGGAGGGGAGGACCGGCATATTGCAGGCAGCAGACCTCCCAATTATTTTTCTGGCTGATAAGTGCTGCTGCTTGTTTAAGGCTGTTGCAGTGATGGAGGGATGGTTTGGTGAGGGAGAGATGGAAGTAGAGGAGGAGGAAAAGGAGGAAGGGAGGTGATGTAGCCAGGGCTGGGTTGCATGGCTGACAGGTCTTGATCTGGCAGGATGGCTGTCCCACACCACTTAAGACAGGATTTCTCCCCAGGGCTTAAACACACACACAAACACACACACATATAGAACACAAAAACACACAACTTGCATGCATACACATCATGCATCATATAAGTATGTGGATATAGACCACATTGAACATATATATGTTTGCAAACATGTCACAACATACAGACTCACAGTTACTTGTCAGTGCATGCTGTATGGGCTACTTTTAATAACAGCCTGTGGCCTTGTAGTGCACAGAACCTGCATTTATAACATGTAATTAATGCTGCATTACCTCTGTCACATGCCATTTACAAATTCTGCTGAGTCTGAATTTCTTGCCTGGGAAAGTATACAGTGGAATAAAATAATGTACAATTACACACACTTGTATCTTATCATTGGAACTTTTAATTTTTGCAGTTAAATTGATGATGCAAAGTTTTGATCAATTCAAAGTCTGTTTGAATATCATGCTTGTCTTCCAATTTGTCCTCAATTTGTCGGTCATTCAAAGATTGTCAGAAAAACACACCTAATTTTTGTTTATGGCATTATATGTGTAACCAATGTGATATGAAATATTTGAGATAGACATGAATGCAGAATTTGAAAGTAAAAATATCACTGATAACTGAAACGGTTCTTTGAAGTGTGATTTTGAGGTGCCAAACATATGATCTTTCCATAAAGACTTTGCTGTTTCCACTGATATGATTGTCAGCCACTCAACATTGTGTAAAGATAAAAAGTTTTATTTTGCAAGTCCAAATAAAACTTGAATGTTCATTTACACATATTTAAGTAAACATGTTATTTCAATCAAAGGTAAATGAAATTGAGTTCCTCAAAGTTTGACTAAAATTTGTAGAAAATGCAGTAGGGTATTGGTTTTCTTTTGCATGTTGTCAAAATATAGTTCAAGTTGTTTTCAGGGGTTTCTATGCATTTAATTAGAGGAAGGACAGTGGACAGAGATAAAAACAGGTCAAGAGTGGGGGGCAAAATTCAGGGAAGAAGCTTGGTATGGAGCCCAAGCTACCACCCTGAAGGCCAGGCTCATGTGATTGGCTGGTCCCCCCCCCCCCCCCCCCCCCCCCCCCCCCCCCCCCCCCCCCCCCCTGCTTTTACCTCAACTGAACTCATCAGTTTTTCTTGGTAATTTTTGTAGGCTGATTTGGAATAAGTCTTCATAAGTCTACCAGAAGTCCACTCAGAACCGGCAAAAAGGGGGCAAACTGCCACCTACTGTAGTGGAGGCTACCATTCTTGTGCCAGTAAGTCACTCTCACCTCATGCTTGTCCAGTGGGACAAAGTCAAATTCAGCTGAGGGACTAAATGAAAGACTTTTCCTAATTCATTTATATTTTTATAGCCAGTCACTTCAAAAATGTGTGTTAGATTGAATGGTACTCCATGCAGTTTTATGATCATGGGGCAGTTCAAGAGTATTAAATGAAGTTGATGATACACAATATTTATGTTGCTTTCCCATAGTTTTTGGTGATAAATCATGTGATAATAAATGAAATTATAGTGTCTGCATTGTCCAGGATTAGCTAGAGGCTGGGTACCCTTTATGGACAAGAAAGACATTTAAAATCACAGTGTCTCAGCTCACATGCTGTATGTAGAACTGGCAATGGTAGCTGCATATTCTTCAGGGCTGGATGCCGCCACTTTTTTCCAGTCTGTTTGAGCAGCACTAGATTTATAACAAGCAAGAAGCAAAGACTGAGAGCACCGAGCCGTTCCACAGAACAGACTCTCTCATTTGCTCCTGGATGGCATTAAGTGCATGTGTGGGTTAGCGGGGAATCAGAGGGCATGCTCCTATTCAAAATTATTTAATGAGCATGAAGTTTGAGGACAATTCATTCCAAATAAGGCTTTTCAGAAATAATTACATACTTATGAAATAATTACACACTTCAGAGCAGGCACACTTCACATCACAGAAATTGTTGCATCAATCACATGAGGCCAAATCACGCAACAGCAGTTCCTCAGTGTCAGCTCTTGTCTAAACAGCAGTGGTATCAGTGTCATGACAGCCTATAATTTGTTTCATATTAGCTTAAATAAATGCCATAATAAGGGTTATCCCATCCATGCTAAGTGTCATAATCCAGAGCAAAGTGGCTGCATTACAGTGGTGTCATTGCTGTGCTGTGAATGCCTCAGTGATCATAGATCACATGGCCCACAGCCAGAAACAACACTGTGATATCAGAGGGCAGGAGTAATCTCTGTTTTATGTTAGTTAATATTTCGATCAATGTTTCTACTTCGTAACTTTTTTCTTTTGTTTCACCTCTTTTTTCCTCTCGAGACAGGCAAAAAAAAAAGCCTTCCTCAGTCCTTTTTTAAACTCATACTGTGTATTTAATGTGACTCACTTTTGATATTCTTTATGCATTGCCCAAGAGGAATATTTTTCTGCCTTTCTCGGGTGCAGCTTCAGCAACTTTGCAGAGCTCCCGGTGTGGCTAGGGGTTAACAAAGTATCATTCAGGGATGCTTCTACAGGTATGGACATATTCAGGGACAAATCAGAGTCCCTTTAGTTAAAAAAAACTCACTCTAACCTGCCAACTTTACTTATTGTACAGCCCCTTGTACTTCAATGTACTATAGCCACTCTGGGATACTTAGTTTTGCAGTCCCCCCGGTGAGGAAGCCTTTATGTGTGCCTTTCTCTCAAGCTAGAGCCGCTCCTTTTGCTTTAATTACAGTAAGTACAGCGGACCCCCCAGGCTTGTTTAAACAGATCAACCAGCAGAAGAAAGAAGAAAATGCTAATTAGTCCCGTAATGTTGCTGACCACGCTAGTTCCTTAGCACTGCTGAGTTTTATTGACATAAGAAGGACAATAGGAATCTGTATTCAAATGACTCTCTGTGTCCTCGTGTTTGGGTGCAGTAGCAGCTGCTGCTGCTGTTTCACCCTCCTACTACGTAGTTTTTTTATTGTGTTGTTCAACAAAGTAGAATTAGACACGACAATATGAGATAGTCGATACGTGTTTGTATGTACCTGTTTTGTTGCCTGTGTTAGTATGTAGAATCCACAGGGGATACAGTATTAGGGTGTGCTCTGCTGTTTTACATGTGCGAATATTGAAAAAAAAAAGGTGTGTGCATGTTTCCATTTCTGTGTGTTTTTGTGCATGCATGTGTCAATTCCCCATCCTCAACTTCGGTGCATTGCAGAAAGCTTCTAATGCATTCCATGTTTCCAAGTCGAGAAGCTGTGTGTGCGTTTGTGCGTTACTGTGTGTGTGTGTGTGTGTGTGTGTGTGTGTGTTTGTGTTTGTGTGTGTGTATGTGTGTATGTGTGTGTGAAGGAGAGAGAGGGTTGAGAGTCAGAATCAGGATCAATACTATTGACCTGTTTACCTTGGTGCCGAGCATTCGGGCCAGCTCTCCGGTTTACCACTTGAAACATTAAAACCAGACTATTAGTAATACTTTGGTCCTCTCCTCTGCTGATTGGACAGCATGCACTGGGGCAGTCCACATGAAGAGATGGGGGTGAGAGATTTGAGCGGGACAAAAAGGGGGTTAAAGAGAGAGAGGGAGAGAGACCCTGACTCTAATCCTCTTGACTTAAAGCCATCAGGTTTGGCCCATGTCTCACCGCTCGCCTCCAGACCTGATGTGGTCACTCAACCCTATCGAGCTGCAGGGCATTGTGGTCCGTCCGTCTCTGCCACGATCACCCCCTCCCCTCCACCCTCAGGCGCTTTTGTGCTCCCGGCCTCCCACTTCCTCCCCCCTCTCTCTCCTTTTCTCATCCTCCCTCCAAACCACCAACACAGAATTTCTTTAAATGCTTAATTTTTCCCCCCTTTGGCTTCCTCTTTGCGAGCGCCTTCTCACTTGTTTGTCCATCGATTTTTCATCCCTCTCCACGCTGCTCCCCCTCCTCCGCTTCCATCTCCTCTCTCTCCCCCAACTCTTCGTCGGCATCTCCCCAGTCTCCCCTGCCCTCCTCTGTTGTTGATGCAAACTGATTTATTTATTTATTTTAAGCTTGTTGCCCAGGTAATTTGTGGCAGGTAATGACTTTCAGTGAATCTACTTTGCGCTCTTTGAATTCCTTTTCCGACCTTTGCATCATGCAGGCCCATCTCCCAGCACATCCCCTTTGTCCCATTTGCTCTCCTACCATTTTTTCCCCCGTTTCCCTCTTTTACCATCCCTCTGTCTCTGCTGCTCTCTCAAACCTCTCCTCTCTGCCCGTGTATTTTTAATTCCCCTAGATATTGGAGGGGCACGCTGTATGCATGTGTGTGTCTCTGAAGCCCACCTGAGGAGGTGATTGACACCTGGCCCTCTGCTGCGGAGGCCTCTCACTCCTGTTTTCCTCCTTTTCCATCACCTCTTTCTTTTTCCACCTCCTTCATTCATTGTTTCCGTGCCCAACAGGGAAGAAGTCTCTCAGAGTAAAGGGGTCGGAGTGATTACTGACGATTTGCTTAAGATTCTTCATTATATTTCATTCGCCTCCATACCTCCTTCCCTCTTTGGAGGCAGTGATGTAACATATAGATTTGAATCTGGGATGAAAATCTTTTCTCACATAAAGTAATCCCTGTATTTTGTTAAATGTGGATGTCATGGTGAAGAGAGGTGCAGTAGATTTGTGTGAGGGCATGTCAAATCTCAAGAGGATCTCCCCTCACTCTCCCCCACCCCTTCTTTCTTCCTCTGTCCATCTTTCTTTCACCTTGTTCCCATCTTCTCCACCAATGCAGCCCCGATAGCACTGCTACATTAGTATTCATAGGGGTGAATCTGTAGGGGAGGGGTGAGGGTGGGGGGAGGAGGGGGGCAAATAAGGCTCCTGGCTGTGCCTTCAGCCAGCTGGCAAACTGGGTGCTGGCTGCAGAGCTGGACTGGACACTTCCAGAAACAAGGAGGAGGTACCGGGAAAGAACAAGAGCTTGGGCAAGAATTACAGTAAAGTGATGCGGGATGTTTCAGTCTTAACTAAAATAACCTTCATCTTCTGTATACCTTACAATACAACTTGCTTTACTGTACATTACAGCTCTAAAAGGGGCACTGTCACCCTCTCCTGATTGCAGACACAAATTATTTTCTTAAATGGATGCTTTCAGCAAAGATCTGCAGCATGGTACTCACATTTCATTATCCGAAGGACAATAAAGTAGATGGGTTAAGAAAGCACGTAGTGTGAACAAACACTGCTCACTTTAGAGTCTGCTAATCAAAAAACAATAAAAGTTTAGCACACCAGGTTTCCTTTCCATTTCTTCATAATTCAGACATGAACTTGGGTTATTTCTCAGGGAAATTTCCTCGACTGAGACCCTTGAGAAAAACAAGAAAGGTGTCTGTGAAATCAGAGATCAGAAAAGAGGCAACGATAAATGACAGGTTTGTTTTGTTTAAGTTTTAATGGACAGAGTCATTGGAGAGTGATGGGCAGGTGTCAGTGTTCAGATAATAACTGCCTGGTCCCTCCAGGAGGGGACAGTAAAGAGCAGGGAGACAATATTCACCTCCTCTTTAACCAGAGGGAGGGAAAGAGGAACATGAAAAGACAGAACTTCTTTACTTGAAATATCCACCAAGTATAAAGCAAGGAAGTTATTTTTAAGAGAGCAGAAAAAATAAAAATCAGAAGTGAGAGAGACGGAGGAAATTAATAATGCTCAAAAGGAGGAAATATGCATTAATTGTATTACAAACTAAACACAGAGAAAAAGAAAACCACACAAACTCTTTCAAAAGTGCAAAATTTAAAGGAAAAACAGTTACTCATTGCACTTAATCATTAAGTTGTAAAAACATACACACAAAGGCATCCTCATACACACTTTAGTACTTCCTTTGGCATAATCCAGAGGTCAGGGCGGAATTCATCTCCCTTAATCATGCAGATGAACATGACCTTGGCCGGCCTTGGCACCCGGTCACATCAGCACCCTCATCCAACCGAGCTTTGCATCTCTGATTGTGTTAAATCATGTTTCCCTATCATCAGCAGACACTGGATGGACAGCATCCTTCTCTAAGCACATCCAGAAAAAGGATAATTGCCAAGACCTTTAAAAGCCTTCCAGAAAGGAACGAGAAAATCAACATAATTCAGACGAAGGGGATACATCAGAGATGTAAAGTTAAGTATGCCAGGCAATATTGGGGGCGATGGACAAAAAAAAAAAAAAAAAATGCAAGAGTTTTAAAACGGTGGGTCCTTGGCATTATTATGATGATGCGTTTAGCCATGCAGAGTGGGCCAGCCCATTGGAGGGCCCCTAAATGAAGAGGCTGACCTTCAACAAGCCCTCTCTCTGTTCATTAGCCACGTGGTGCTTATCTACAATAACACTGTTGAGGAGACTATGAGGCCAGCCGGCCCAGACAAAGTCAGTGATGAACTATAGGATGAAAGAGGAGGGTTTGAATTTGACTTACCGTTTGGTCTTTTTGCCCTCTGAGCCCTACTGCCCCAAATCTCCATAGAAACAAAGTTATATCAAGTACATGAAGTCCATGATATCAAATTAACTTTAAACAAGCTCATTGGATTATGAGTCACAGGAAGTGAGATGGAGTGATGTTCAAACTTATAGTAAATACATGGGACAAGATGTGCAGTGCAGGTGATGTGCAGTTTTTGTCGTTTATGGTTTTAACAAGAGCTTTCTTGTTTATATGTAGACTAATGTTTTTTTTCCATTTTAGTTTATCACAATTACTGTGGAGGTAGCTAAATGGATTCAGCTCTTGAGTGCAAGAGAGTGCAAGAATTTCTTAAAGAAAACTGAGTGGATTTTACTGTATTGTATGACAAAGTATTGCATTTTATGTTATCATATTTTTGTATTTCATTGCAACGAGAAATTTAGTGTATTTCATTACAATTTATCAGAGCATTTTGTCGCTAATTTTAACAAACTGGGACGTATCTACTGCACTTTGACACTTCACATCATATCCCATTGCACCGTATTGTATTGTATCGCATTGTATTGCATTATGTCATATCGCATCTTATCCCATCATATTTATTTGTGTTGTACTGTAACATCGTACCCAAATATTACATATATTGTGTCACATCATATAGCATTGTGTCATATCACATTGCGTTTTGTTGTATCGTGCTGTATTCTGTAGCATAGATTTGCATCTTATTCATCTCATTGAATCCTATTTCATTATGATGTTCTGTAATCTATTGTTTCACATCATATTGTATCGATCCGCATTGTATTGAATGTTATGGTATATTTTTGTATCCTATCGTGTTGGCTAGTCCTTGCATTGTGTCATATTCCATTGCATCTTATCTGGTCTCATCATATTATAATGTATTGTATCATACTGCAATATAGCATACCCTACCTTGTTGGTATTGCACCACATTGCAATGTGTCTTATCCAACAGTATCATGACATCCCATTTTACCACATTTAATTTTTTGTCTTCTACAATACAGTATACTAGGGGTCTATCAAAACTTGCATGTTATCAAAATTGTTGTTAAATATATATTGAACATATGATCTTTAATGCCTGCAACCCTATTTGTTTCATATCCACAGCCGGCCCACAATTGTATCTGTCTACTCTACTCAAAGGAGGACTTCCCTGGTTTCACCATTCTCATGTGATGGCTAGAAATTCACTTCTCCAGGATTTTGAAGGTAAGAGTGAGAAGCTTACCTTTCCCTACACAAGATGCATACTGTTTGACAGAAAAAAGGGGCCGGCAAAACTGGCGGACAGTTTAACTTTTCATGGTCCTTGTACTTTTTTAAGTGGTGTGAAACAGTATGAGCAAGTGGGCACAAACAAACAACCAAAGGGTGGTTTATGGGGGAACAGTGGGGGCTTCGGGGTAAATAGATGAATAAAGAAGAGAGAGGGGGAGAGCAGACTTAGAATGTGGTCGATAGTGTCAAAAGCGGATGACAGATCTAAAAGAATGAATATTGATCTTTAGGGGGCCTTTACTCAGGCGACCTGTGGGAGGTCAGCCTGCGTAATTAGACCAGTGGAGGTCTAATGCCGAGCTGGGATTGGGCTGGGGAGGGATGCAGGAGACAGAATCTTTCTTGGACACTTAGGATTGAATAAAGTCCCTGAAAGCTGTGCTAAAGTAATCAGAAATACTGAACCACCAACATTTCCTTTTTATCTCTTGATTCACTTTTCCTTTATTTTATTCCAAATTTCTGTCTAACCATTACTTGCATTTGGAATTGCTGAATTTTTGACTCCTGGTAGGCTTCAGAAAAATCTCTTTAAGAACACACTATTGTGGCAGTTTTGTGTTTGAGAATAAAAGTGGTAAACGTGGACTCAGTGCAACATGGATAAAGCCTGTTGTTTACTGGAGCCTGCGGTGGTTTATAGTGCTTACAACCTCAGGCTACACACACTGCTCAAACAGAGGTCTGCTTGATGATGACAGCCACCTCTTGCTCTACTGTCTCTCCGTCTATCAGTCTGACTATTTCTCTTGAGCAGCGTCAATTCACACTTGAATCTGCAGAAAATAATATACCCTCAACACACATATACACACAATGGTTTCTACTGAGCTGCATTCCTAAGCGTATATGCAAAAAAGGACACACATCGAAGGATGTCCATACTGCCAGGGGCCCACATGCAGTCCCACACACACACACCCACAGACACACACACATGCATGCGCTGTGTCTTTATCTGTCTGACTGTGGATAAATGTGGGCAGCAGCGACTGAGTGTGGCTGTAATCCGTGTATCATTGGCTTTATCCACTGCAGTAGCACTGCTGATTTAGTGCTCCACAGCCTTGGTAATGGGCCCCTGACACACACACTGACACATACTGACACACACACACATGCACACACACACAAAGTGCATCCACTTCACATGCTTTGTCCTCAAGGATGTTACTTCTCACTGGTTGACCCTTAGTTGAGACCCACATATGCACACACTTATGTAAAGACACAGTAACATACAAGCATGGATGTACTTTCAAGCAATTGCATGAGCACACGCTAACAGACACACATATCTGGAGCGGTGTGGTTGTCACCGCCCGGGGACGTCTCATGGTAAGGTGAACTCGAAGTGAACCTGCTCCAAACATAAATAACATCTCTCTCTCATCTCTCTAGTCCCCTCAGCCAGTCATCCTTCCCTTACTCTCTTTTTCCTCTTTCTCTATATCTCTTTTAAAGTCTCCTTTTGTTCTCTCCTTCCAGTTTCTCACACTCTTTCAAGTCAGCGGTGATTCACAAAATATACACATTAACACAAAGGGATGTTACGCGTTCTGCAGGCTGCAATATCAACACATAAACACAGCCTTGGAAATACCTGAGGTCATGCCTTGAACCACCCTTGCCGACATGCAGCAACTTTCTTTCCGCTGTTGCATCAAAGTGACTTTCAGAGATTCAGGGATCATATTTATTAGATTAGCCTTTAAAAAATAAGAATGCAGCAACTCCATATGAAACCCTGAAATATTCTAGGATTCACAAATCTTTATCACACAACTTAGATCACCACCTGGGACTAAGATGAAGCACTTTCCAACACATATTGATTTTATAAACAAAATGAAATACTCCTATACATTGCCCAACATTTATGCAATTTACAAAAAAAATCATTTACCAACAAAATATGTGCAAATAATTTATTTTACAACTTTTTCGTTTGTTGCAGTTTTCCACAGCCCACCTGCTTTGCTTTAAGGGCTCATCTTGGGCCTGCCACCCACACTGTGGGACTCACTATACTGTTATGCCCCCGATTTTTACTTGGCCAAAATTGCTTCTTCTTCTTCTTCCCTTGCATAGTTCATTCTGCAGCAACAAACTCATCCAATCTCTAAGCACGGGACCCAGAAACACAATCAGAGCCCCCAATGCAACATCTATCACTAATAACCTTCCACCTCCCCTGGTTTAAAGCTATTTATATCAGAGAATGCACCGCTTCCTCCTCTTTATTGCTGCTGGTGTGTATGTGCGGTCCCCTTGCTAGCACTTCCTGTTAACACACGAGGCGTTTATTGATAGGCCATTCCCATTAGTGCTGTTTACCTGTCAGGGCTCGCTGCACTAATGAGAGAGCTTTGGGGAGGAAAAATGAGTAGGGACGGTTAACCGCTAATGGATGTTTACAGCCTCCCTGGATACTACTATGTTCACGGCCACCTCTGCCGGTACCGCTATCACTAGCCGCAGTCTCCTCACTGGCTAATTGGTGTAGCAATGCAGAGCCGGTCTGGGCCTATTTGATTATCATGGGATTAGGCTGGGGTAGAACGAGCATGGAAAAAGGAAGGAGCCAGATAAATAGGAGGTGGATTGGGGTTAGAGAGTGGGCCTTGCAGTTGGGGTCGCGGACCTAATCAATACCTGCAGATCAGGGGCTTTTGAGAGGCCAAGAGCAGACGTCGGAGTGGGAGCTAGATGGGGGTTTGACGGGGTATGTATCGGGGTTATAACATCAGCCCTACGTCAAAAGGTTCCTTTAGAGCACTATTAGTGCTGGTGGTGAAGGGTAATTGTACCATTAGGGCTGTAAGTGATAGTAAATGGTTCAGGTATGGTTGAAGGAACTGCTACGTTTAGAGAACTGGGAACTGATCTAATGTAAATTTCCAATAAGGCATCTTAATAGCTGATGTATCCTTGAGACAAGCACCCTTAATTGTTTTAACATGACTTATGAGCTTTAGGTAAAATATATCAATTGAAGCAGTTCTAGCTGCTTGAGTCTTTGATTGATTTGATCTGAGGAGCAGCAACCAAATTAATTTGATTTGTCCTGTGTTTAGAGCTTCTTTATTGTTCGAGCAAGAACATTTGTTTAACAATATTGAGCCAGAAAGATTTGTTCCTTTTAGATGCTGGAGTACACTGAGGCATAGAAGTCTATTGCATATACTGAGTTCATGCATTTCATACTGAAAAAAAGTACAATCCCTTCATCTCTTTATCAAAGTGATTCATATCATTTTTTTCCTTCTTTTTTTCTGATGCTAAAATCATTTTGTGCAGGTGATGATGAAGGATTCTATTTCAAATATCAGATGAGGAAATTTTAGTTCACTGATGCGATTCTGGGTGTCAACTTGTAATCCACATTTTCTCTTCACTGGATTAATTCCCTTCCTCACTCTTAAATGAAAGGGTCAAAGAAAATCCCAACAGAGCAAAGACCCTTGCCTTCTTTCTTTAATTCACTTGTTCCTTTTCTTATTCTCAATTGCTTATCAGCTCTGTTTCTTCACTAATTAAAACCACACATGAAACGAGGGAATCATAGACAGAAAAACACACACACACATGCACACAGGAAGTGAGAGAGATAGAGATAGTTGGAGCTACAATTACCAGGCAGGCCTCTAGTGTCTCATTGGGTGTCTATTAAGAGGGGGGCCTGGCTCATTGTAATGATGGCAGAGTTTAATTACTTCCACCCGGCGCCTGTTGTAAAACATGCTGATAAATGAGCCAACAGGACGGCACGTCATTATTTTTCTATAGCGCCAGGCTGCTCGTACATGATTATGAGAGCGAGAGGGAGGTTCCCATACCTGGATAAGCCAAGAAACCTTCTTACCACACGAAGGAAGTGAAGGAGATGTTCTGTGCCAACCTGTGTGTGTCTTTTTCCACAAGTAGTTTGGAAATGTACGCTGGATTTGTAGCCACCAAATCTAAAACACAATAATAAGCAGTTTTATCAGCCTATGGAAGTGCAATGTATCAGGCCACCCATGCAATAGATACATTCAGAACACAAAATGAGCACTATATTCACTAACACAGCGCCAATATGAGAGCACAGTACCCAGCATCTCACAAACAAATATACATATTCATAGTCATTAATTTTACACATTTTTTAGAAAGGGGGCATGAGTGGACTCCTCCTGATTAATTGTGCTCCTGCTCCACCATTATTAAATCGCTGAGGCAAATATCCCCCATACAATAAATCCCTCTCGGCCTATGATTAATCAAAAGGCACACAAAGCTAAGAGTGGTGGTGGGCAGGTAGAGTTACAGTGCTAAATCATCTTTATTGCACAACGAGCAGCTTGTGCGTGCTCAGAGTCTGGTGCCATACTGAAGTTGAGTGGAGTGTATGCTCATGTGTATGGTCAGCCACCTTTGGGTCATACACTCACATGTTTTGACCTTTCTGCCATTGATTTGCCAGCCTGACCAGGGCGTGGAGGTGATTAAGATGGTTGGGAAATAGACTCTGAAAAAGCGCAGGGATTAGAGGGACTTTGCTGTCCCATTGACAAGTTTGCCAGCCACCACCAAAATGAAAGCCAGAGTTTTTAAGCCATTTTATCCCTCTATGCAAAAAAGAGGTGTGAGAAATGTTTAACCTTGCCCACCTTAGCCTGTACCATCAGTTGGCATCCGCTCCAATTAGTGTTAGGTCATACCATGATAGTGGTGGGTTAAATAATTAGAGCCGATGCCTCCCCTTCAGCACTGGCACACACAGACTCCATGGGGGAGCAGTCACGTGAAGCAGAGAGAGAGAGAGAATCTGCAAGGCCTAGGTTTCTGGAAACCTCAATTAACCTAAATGATTAGCTGTAGCCATGTAGCGCACCTCACTAGCTTGACATTTCTCAACCAAGCTAATATTAGCATAGCGACTTCATTCTGTCCTGTTGTACTTCATCACTGTCCTTTTACTGAAAGGCCTTTTCTTGTCTCATTGACTGAAAATGACAATGTTTGCAGTATCACAGCCTTGTTATTTCCATTTAGCACAAAAGTGCTGATACTAATTTGGTGGTTGCATAATGAGTTTTACATGTATTTGATTAATAGGGTGCAGGGGTGGCCGTACAGCAACTGAGGCTACTGCAGTGTGTGGTTTAGCTTCACCTTATGTTAAATACAGATTGATTCCAATGCATTTTTAATCACTTGCTAATTGGTGATTACACTTTAAAAACGTGCCCTCGTACTGATCCAGCTGAATCGTGGGGTTGTTCAGTGTGACGATGGAGTTTAAAGGGCATAGTCTTCTTAGCATCCAATACTAAATGTCACAGTTGTCTGTTAATGTGTCAACCAAATCAAACATGCACAGTGGTCTAGGGGTGCTAAGTGACAGGTGACCTTGGTGGCGTGATGGAAGACTGGGCTGGTATTTGAGTCCTCTGATCTTCAAGTGGGAAACCCTGTCTGGTCCTGTCTGGAGATGTATGCACTACCAATTAGACATGAAATAGCAGTGACACTCACATGCCACTTATCAAAACAGTCTCCAAGTGTGTTCATGAATTCAAATGAAATGTGCTTCTTTGCTTCAACCATGCAGACAGGGACATGTGAATATCAGACTGTATTATTCAACCAGGCCAACATGTGTAATGATAGTTAGAGGTCAAAAAGAGGCTCTCTCACACCTTATTCGGGCAGACAATCTTTGAAAAAAATACCACACTCAACTACTCGTACTTATCTTGTCATCTGGTCATGTTTGCATCACTTTTTTATTTACTGTTTTCTTTCCTCCCCTACCCTCAGTTACCCTTCTCAGGCCCCATTGGATGACTCACAGAGGGCCCAGACACCTGGTTGGGTTGTCTGCAAGGCATCTGACCTCCTACACATACACCTGCCCACCCCCCCTTACATCTATTACTGGGCCCCACAGTGTTCCATAATGTTCTGAGTAGTCAAGCATATAAATAAAGGTGAAGCAAAATGACTGCCTCTGTCTTGACAGAAGTGCTGAACCACAAAGAACACCTTGAAGGGCATGTTAACTGTCAATAGAGTTCTGTGTAAGCCCCTTCAATTAACATAAAACTTAACAGCTCCCCAGTTAGCCGCTATATAACCCTGGCGCTGTCTCCCTTCACCCATTCGCTTTTTTAACCCCCCCTATGCGTTGGATGCCGTCATGCAGTCAAGCCGCCGTAGAGGCAGTAAACAACATCTCACCATGTACTCGCACAGAGGCGGCTACAAACACGCATAATGATATTCCACACAGACACACACACATATTCAGACTCACACCAGCGAAGCTTCCGCAGAGTCCTTGCAAATTACAGACCCAAAGAGGCTCACATTTGCACACACACTCACACACATATATAAGAATGCACATGCACACACAAATTTGAAAAATCCCATTTACTGTGATGCTACGTGACTGAACTTTGCTAGCGTAGCGTAGCTTACCCCTCTCTCCCAGGCCCATGGTAATGCTGCATGAGATTTGTGATGCAGTGGGGAGATGCATATGGAAGGCCTGCGCTCAGATCTCTCGGTCATGCACCCCATTAGGTCCTGCTGTTGATGCTGTTGCTATCAAAGCTGAAGTAAACTGCTCAGCAGTCGGCTGGATGCCTGAACACAGAGACGCTGACAGGCTAGCTATCACACTATACTGCTAGGATTGGCTTATCTATCTTGTAATTAGGATGTGTGAGTAGGCTGCAGGGAGGTAACTTCAGGCCCACAAACAACAAAATGCTCTGCTAAAGATCAGCCTGATTTTCTGGTGTACCTTGGCTGTGCACACAGGATATAGGGTGATTTTAAACTAATGCTGCATTTCCTTATGGGATTTCAACTATAGTGAAGTATTTCATCATGCAGATCCTCAGACTGTGTAGAATCAAAACCAATCTAAAGAGGATAAATTGCCCTAAAGACATACAGAATGATGAAAATGCCCAGAATGAATGG
Organism: Thalassoma bifasciatum; assembly: GCA_008086565.1. Lineage (NCBI taxonomy): Eukaryota > Metazoa > Chordata > Actinopteri > Labriformes > Labridae > Thalassoma > Thalassoma bifasciatum. The sequence continues at coordinate 41,935 of RPOG01000985.1, read as the reverse complement.
GTTGAAAGATTCAACCCTCTATGTGTTGAATAGCCCCTAATGTGTTTGGGTTTTGAGATAACATGCAGTAAATACCCGCATTCTTCTGCTCATCACAAAAAAATCCAATGGCGGCTTTCACATTTGCTTCCCATCACTGGTGATTCCTGGGGAGGCGTTATTTGTGCGGCACATAACAGTGCTGCTCTGTAGTAATTGTCTAGCTTTTGCAAAGGGCCACTCATCTTTCATTCCCCTGCCAACACACATGCATATTCGTGGAGGTGAAACTAACATGCTTAGTTGTTGTTTTCCTGCTTTGCCATTCTTTGGGGAGACTTAGTTCTGGTGTGGATTTGCTCCCTTTGCGCCCGCGGCAGTGTGCCTGTGTCTCTAGGAGAGGGATGGCATCAGCTGGCATCAGATGGCAGCAATTCAAACCATGGTTCCTTTCTCTGTGGGCGCTGCTGTTCAGCAAAGTAGATTGCTGGAGGAGGTTGTGATACCTTCTTTCTTTTATTTCCTGTTCCTTTTTCTGATTTCCTTTAATTCTATTCTTTACCCCCATCCAGTGTCTGCCTCATCCGCGCAGAAACATTGCTCAGGGATGGCCGTTGAGATGGGTTCTTTTCAGTAAACTAGGCTGCTTGAATCATGGAATGAGTCAAAGAGTGGTTAAGTTTGGTTAAAGGACCCAGAAGTGTTTTAAAACAATAAGGCCTAAGCCTAAAATGTGATTAGATACTTAAAGAGAAAATAGATGTGATAAAGGATAGCAAAAAAGGATCACTACTGTCAAAAGAGACCAATTGGTGTCTGTGAGTGACAAAAGGTTGCTCATCCTATTGCCACCCCGGCCTTATCCTTTTAGTGTAGCTGCTGGTTTTAGGTTTGCAGAAAGACTCTGGCGTGAAATTCTGCTAAGCATGGTTGGGAGCTGCAGAACATGGAACACGGATGAGCCGGGATTAGGGAGGCCCGAAGCCCTCCCTTCATCTGCTCCTTGTAAGGCGTCTGTGATGTGGATGGTGCTCAGTGTGCACATGCCTGTCAATGTCCACTGGCTGCACACACGACTACTAGAGGTCTCCAATGCGGTGACGTCGCCACATGCCGGCTCCACAAATCCCCCCTTTCTCCTACGGTGCTGCTCATCTATACATCTCTCTCCCCTCCTCCTCAGCCTCTATTTCCAATCCCCGTCTTTATCTCCCCTCCTGCTCCCTCTCCACATGACTCGCTGTTCTTACTGTGATCTCATCACGTCCTGAGCGACATTAGGCCTCTAAGCCAGATGTATGTGCTACTGGATGTGTTTACAGGGGTTTGGATGTTTACTCCTGCGCCTGTGTCAGTCACTGCCTCACATGAAATAACATAGCATGGAGCATGTGTGTGAATTTATTGTCAGAGCTCAGTCTTTGTGTTCATCTGTGTGCGCTGATGACCGTGCATGTCAAGGGCCCGTATGCTGTCCTCACGAATTCTCCTCCTCATCCTTTTTTTTCTTTCTGTCCTGTCCTTAAGGTCGCCTGTACTTGCACATGCTTTTCATCTGCAGTCAATACCTATTGAGCTGTTCATGAAAGGGAAATGACAGCTAGTTCATAACTTCCAAGGCTGATCGATAAGTACCTGCACTAGCTCAACTGACTCTTGAATTGCTCTTCTCTCACAGATCCACCTTTTCAAGCACGGCACAGTCCCGAAAGAAAGCTGTGTTGCATGTATGCTAAAATGTTTGATGTTAACACGTTACCAGACGCTGTGTAATATGTTTCCAGGACTATGAATGATACAGTAAGTGCCTAAATAGAGAAAAGGCTTTTATTCCTACTTGACCTTTAAACAGATGACACACACAAGGCATTGGACATGTTTTGCTTAAATAAAAAAAAAAAGAGAAAAAAAGACGAATCCAGGTAAGACTATAAAGCAGCCTCAAACTTTTATTTATGTGCTCTAAAATTGCTCTTAAATATTAAGGCACATTCATAAATATCTAATATTTTCAAGGGAGTGTGACTACAGTGAACATTTGGACAAAGTGTGGAAGAATTGAAGAACAAGGTAAACACAAGTGAAGTCTACAATCCTGAATATCCATGGAGGGGGCTGTAGAGGAGGGGGAGGCGGTTGAAAAGGATTTCTCAATGAGACATTAATTGGGAGCCACTTAAAATAAGCTAGATGAAGCATATGGAGCACATTTGACATCTTTTTTCATGCACTTGCAAACAAAAATATTGTGTATAATGCTGCGTTGTTTTTCCTTTTAGTACGCATTATTTTTTCCCTCATGTTTTAAGTGCATTGTAATGTATTTCTGCACTGTGCTGTTAATGCCTCTGCATCTCAGAGGTTCACACAGTCACAACAAAGCCTGCAGCACCTAAAATACAAACACACAGACAGACAGATAGACACACGTCCCCCTGGGTCGAAGCATGTCGACACAGAAGACAGACGAGTCTTTGAGGGCCAAACTTGGGAAGCTCGTGGCCAGTAGCTAAGGAGAGAGAGATAAACTAAGGTGGAAAGAGGGGAAGTGAATGATAAATATCTTTCTTCACTTTTTTAAACATGAGAAAGAGAAGAAAAAGAAGTCTCCTCACAGAACTTAAAATGCTGAACTTTGTCTGGGTCCAGTAGCGACCAGCCAGCAGGCAGCTGTAGCTTCGACACTTCTCTTCTCTGTATCTCCCTGACTCTCTTTCCCTTTCTGATGCTTTCTCCCTCGACCTCCCGTTCAAAGCAAAGTTGGCTCCTTATTTATGTGCAAATTTGCTCTTAGGCCCTACGAGGGTGGCGCGCATGCTGAATCTCTCCTTTCTGGGCTTTAGCAGATTATCCTGCTGCTCCCTTTGGTCCCCGTCGCCCTAAGCCCAGCTGCCCCGACCTTTTGTCATTGAGACTTTCTCTTCTTGCCTTGGTGTCTTTCTTTACCTCTCTCTCCCCCTCCTCCCTCCTCCCTCTTTCCACTGCCGCTCCATACACTTCCCCCCACGCCGCAAGGCCTGAACTCTCCTATCCTGCTCTAGACGCCACAGCCATCACTCCCCCCTCCTCCTACTCCATCTTGTCCCTTGCCTCTGTCCTCCGTCTTCTGCCTCCCTCCTTTACTCTCCTCTCAAAGGGCCATTATATCGCTCTCTTCTTGGACAAAGGGCCCTGGAGAGACAGAGGCAGAGGGAGGGAGAGAGAGACAGAACATGGCTGGTGCTTTGCTGCTCTCTCGTTCCTAATCGATAAAAGTGGCCCACGTGGAGCTCTGAAGGCTAATCGATACTCTTTTTTTCCCTTTTTTTTCTCCCTATCTTTTTTTTTGACCGTCCGTTTTGTTGCTGACTCTGACAAAATGAGACGGCAGAGCAGAATAAGTGAAGGGGGGAGAGGTGGGAGGATGTGTTTTGAGGGGACACCCCCTGATCACTTCTCTCTGGGGGTTCCAGAGGATTGGGCTGCATGTCTGTGTGTGCACAGAACAAGCTTCTATGTGTGTGTATGTGTGTGTGTGTGAGGGGTTATTAGTCGAACAGCGGCTTCAAGGAATAGCAGACCTGACGAAAAATAGAGAATGAAATCAACAATATGACCTCCTCCGACCCCATCCGTATCCCTACACCAGCCCCCTTTCCCATCCCGCCCGCCTGCACATTTGCCCCTTTTCTCTTACCGTAGCCTCCCTGCAGGGTGAGGCTGCTGAGCAAACAGAAGGCAAAGAGTTGACTCTTTTTTCTCCCTCAGCTCGCCGTATGGAGCGCATGGAAGGATTTGGGAAGCTTCAGTCTGCTAAGCCACTTCATTGTATTCTTCTCCATCTTCCCTCTTTCACCTCTCCCCTCTCTCTGTCTTCTTCTTGTTCTCACACTGTCTCTGTCTGGGCTCCGTCTAGTTCACATTCATCTAAAAGCAGCGTCATCACTGAGAGGCTTCACATCTGTTTGACATGGAAAAAAAAGTTGATTTCTACAGTTTTGCAGTTCTAAGACATTGAAGGAATTCAAATTGCAGACCAAAGGTATTAAAGTAAGACAGTTCTAACCATTTTAGGAAAGATGTGCCAGGTAAGTATTCTTGTCCTAAGGGGGGTTTTGGTGAAAAATGAAGTTCAAGTGTTTTCCATCAGCTCTCTCCTGTATGTAATCTGCACCTTAAAACCTTGCTTGGTGTGTATACAATAAACAGAGATTGGAGTTGAGTAAGCATAATGTTTATCTGACCACGTCAATCCTAAACTGCTCATATACTCTAGGAAAGATGTTTGTTCATTTTCAGGCTATCTGGAATCTGTGAGGGTTTTTTGTTTGTTACAAGACTGAAGTTTGTCTTATAGTCTTTAACACATTGTTCCTTTTGTTATGAGACTCAAATGACTCAGTGCATCTTTGAGGATACAGACTTTCTAGATCCTGGACTTATCAGTCTACAATTTTGAAACTTGGATGAACTAATTCATACTTTTTTGACAAGATCAAGCCAAACTAAAGCTGCTCCTACAACATGGTCTGGGCTTGTCAGTATCTAAAACACCATTCAGAGTAAACAAAAATAGCTTCCAGATACTAGTCCCTTTTTTCTAATGCCCTTCTCTTACCTTCCTCAAACTTCAGGAAAGAACAGTTTTTATCCCTATTCCACATCCATTATAAATGCACTAGCTTGTAACACCCTAGCAAAGCCGTGTTTGCATAGACCTAAAACAAGACTGTAGAAAGTGACTTAGTTAATCCTGCTCCAGTATTGGCCATGAGTGTAAAACATGATATAAAGGGGAAAAAACTCTTGTTTTCCTTGTTAAACTTTACCCGTGGATATACACAGATAGACACAGGCTCTAAAAATTTGGGTTGAGAAGTGACCAATCTTAGGTAACAGGTGACCCTGTAGATCATAAAGTGGCAAAATGACTCACTGTTCCTGCTATAGCATCAGATCTTCTGTAGATACAAAGCGTTGATTGCTTAACACTTACACAATTACAGCTAAATACACAGAAAAATATGAACATCTTGCAAAAGTTGTCAGAAGATTAAAGACAAACTTAGTCTGTGAATGATTCAAGGTTGTTAAACAATCACATCTCTATAAGTATTTTATTTTTTACTCCTTTTTAATATGTTGTAATAAAATTTAATATAAATTGGATTATTTTATTATAATCAAACTGTTTTAGATAGATTATTCAGAGCAGATAAATCTCAGTCTATCTCTAACACATACACTCCCACCTACTCATCACATCAACGCTCCATCAGGATGTTGTACCTCCCCGCTCATCGCTTCACACACCTGTCTAACTGGATATTTAACAGCTTCCCCCCGTCCCTTTTCCCCCTCCCAGTACCAGCAGAGAGAAACAATTACGCTCAACTCTGCCACTGAAATGACAATGCGACATCCTCTTCACTTTACACCGCCCGACTGTTAACCGTATGTGGTAATTACCTTTCTGCAGCATCTTCACAGTCACTTTATTAGTCTCCTAACAGGGCTTTTTAAGAAATAAATAGCAGGCAATGAAATGGCAATTAACCTTGCAAATAGGTATAAATGAGTGTCCAGGAGAGACGGGTATTGACAGGGACTTTAAGAGCAAGGGAGGCAAAAGGAGGGAGGGGGAGAATACAGAAAGCAAAAAATAGAGATAGATGGGATTAAAAAAGGAGGGAGACAGAGAAAAAAAATGCTGGGGATGCTGGGAGATGATGCAGCCCATAGGCAAACTGCTCCCACGGGCCATTGTTTGTTGTGTCTGCGCCTTGGACCATTGTTTCGGTCCCTATTAACCTCTTGGCCCTCTGTGCGAGAGCGGGAAAGGATGGGCGGATTCAAAATGACAGACACGGCCTAGTGACACGGGAGGTGAGGAGTGGTTTTAACAGGAGCTTAGGGGCAGTTGGGACCCTTGCTGTCTGGCTAAAAATGGAAGAGGGGGGGGCTGCAGGGTGTGTGTGTATTCGTGAGAGAGAAAGAGAGTGTCTGCATGGGGGGCTGGGGGGTGTCTAGCTGACCATGGAGGAGGGAGGAGTTGCCAAGCCCAGGTCCAGTAATGTGATATCTGGAGTCTGTGTGCGTTGGGCAGTCAGAATGCTTCTGATCTGGAGTGGACTTATTAACTTCAAGATGTCTCTCAATACCTTTAATTTTTAGCATTTGACATTGTCATATCTAAATTGCCACTGGACTTCAGAAAAAATGACGTGGAGTCCCAAAAACAAGAGTTGGTTCGGCTTAAAAACTTTTTTGTTAATTTTGCGTGACATGTAGATCTTGGTTATGTATGTTTTCTTTTTGTTCCCATTCAGTGCCCTGATTTTGTTTCTCTATTTGATATTTGTACAAATGTTGTACAAATGAATTGTGATGTTAGTGACATGTGTCTATGTGTCTCAAAGGTCTTTTTCAACACATTATAGCACAGGGCATATTAGCTGTATTTAATGCCTTTTTTTCAAACTCAAACTTTCAGAAACTTACCGAGTGAAGGACTGTTACCCCAAACTTGCACTTTCTCAACATGACTTAGACCCATTACCCTTCGTCTATCAGAAGCCCACTCCACACCTTAATGGATAGACGTGGCCCTGCAAGAGTCTGTGACACAGCAAAGAGCTGTTGGATAGCCTCTGTCACTTTACACGGGGACACACCATTTCCCGCATACAAAGAACACAAATCTCTGCCTCACCTTTTGTGTCCAGCTATCCCAGGATTCCTTGAACAGGCCCACAAACCCCTGAGAGCCTTACCTGTGCTGGAGTCAGGAGTGAAGCGACAACTCTTTACCACACATTGTGAGCTTGTGGGTAGAAGGGAGCTGGCGGGAGGAGGCCCTGAGAGGATGAACCGTGGGATTTAGAGTCCTGTGGGTAGGGCAGAACGCCAGAGATTCTCTCAGAAAGTCCTGTGGATCAGATGAAGCTGTCAAGCAGGGCAACGAGATGAGAGAGCCAAGGGGAGAGGGAGCTCGGAGATGGAGGCCAGGCAGGGAAGCTCAGCGGATAGCAGAGACAGAGAGCTTAGGCTGAGGATCAGGGTTGTTTTACAGGAAACTGTCAAAGGTAGAGAGAGAAAAGGAGCTGAGATTGCGTGTGAGTTGGGAATCAATGAGGTGAAGAAATGGAAAGTGTAACACAAAATAATTCCCACAAAGATCAAATTAAGAAAGTAGGTTGAACTACATTTTTGTCAGATTTCTACAATGAGCATGGCACTCTATTAAAACAGAAGTAAAATGTGTGAAAAGAGGCTAAGTTACACTGAGTCAACTGCCAGCTAAGAAGACACAAAGGGTCATTCGGTGAAACTCTCCAAGCAGACTCGACAAGACATATGAGCAGTGTTTAACGTGTCGCTGTGTGTCTAGACTTCACTCGTCCTGGGAGCCTGGGAAAGTAGTGTTAAATTACGCAGAAGGAGATAGCGGGACCCTGTCAGGACATGGCGTGGCGTTGTGCAGAGTGCAGTGGATGGACGTGGCACTGGTTTGTGCCCCCCGGAGTGCCCTGTCAGGCCTCATGACCGCATTGTGCAACCACATACGGACACTTACACACACACTCTCACACACACGCACACACATATTACAAAGGAAAAGGAGAGAGTAAAAGGCATATAGGGAAAAGATGGACTTCAAGTTCTTTTCTTTTCACCCTTGGTTTTTTGTACATTTGTGACCACCATTAAGTATAATTCTAATTTTAGAGATAAATGTGGCTGGTTTCATGGTGCTTCACTTTCTTTTTCTCAAATGAACAACTCTAAGTATTCAAATAATGTTGCTGGAACACCTCATGCTATAAAAAGAGATGGCTTAAACCTTCTTTGTGCTAGAGCTGAAGTAGTGTAGAGGTAGTTGGACAGTAGTAGGTAGGAGATGGAGGTAGTGCCACGGTGGTGTGTTGGTGGTAGTGCAACAGTGGTAGAGTGACAGTAGTGTCATAGTGGTGCTCATTCTGCAGTTGCATGGTGGTAGTGAAGCTTATTTTTCATGTAGATTTTCCATCTCAAAAAACCTGTGAGCAGACCATTCATCAGATCTCGGTCAGTTTCTTCTGTAATGATAAACTGGGGCAAACATGGGTACATTCATCTATGTTACAGTTTAAGTCACCTTTCTGTAGGAACACAACAGATCTCAAAGCCTCAAAGTTTTGGTTTCAGTAACAGCCCTCACTGAGTATTTTCAAAAGCAAGAATCGCCGATTGATTGGGACTCAACATACTCCTTCCATGCAATATGCAACTGCAACTTAAAAAAAAAAAAAATTTAGCAAAAACAAATAAATCATTGCAATAAAATGAAAAATGCATCAAGCATCCCTCCTGCACAGCTTTCCTCTGAAATCAGCATCCTCTCATACAACTTGGTCCATCAAAGTGTTTTATGTCTACATAAATTGATACTTGTGCATAAACTTTTCAGCTTCATAGATTGCGCTTCATCTTCACTCTGTTTAGAAAGGACGTACCTTACTGCTGTTACACCTTGTGCCATATAAGTAAAATGTATTGTTGCATTCACTTTGTGACTCAGGCTGCAAGAAAGTCACTTAACGTTCATTAAGACTGTAAAAGAAGTATTATTAAATGGGCTCAAAGAAATCCAAATGCCTTTTCATTTTTTCCCAGATAATGGATTTCACAGAAAGTATTGTGACACTGTACTGAGACACATTATATGTTCATGTCCTTGTTCCTTTTCTGTTATCTTCTATCTCCATCCACTGATTCTGTCAAACCTCTTTTGTCTGTTTCAAGGTGTTACAGAATGTCATTCAACCCGCAGTCTGATACTCTATTGTGCTGTGTGGAGCAAAGAACCTTGATGGGAAAAGTTTGTAACCAACTGACAGACACGGTTCACAGCTCTAAGCTGGGATTGTGGCGTACAGCACAGGTGAACGTCTCCATTAGGCGTGTCGGCAGTCTGTCTTTTTAAAGATGTTCGGAAACCACACAGAAGTGGAGCCAAGTGCATTTTGGCAATCAGCATATCCTGCGACACTTCAGGGGTTACAAATCGGATTAATAAACGCTTAATTACTTTAAAAGGAAATTCCTCTGGCTTTAATCGAATATTAATCACTGCTTATCGTTGTCTTTTAGTCACACTTAATTACCATGTTTTTCCGCTTTATGCCTCCTTTTTCTGGGGTGCGGGGATAAAACTGTGAGTGTTCTGCATGGCTGAATCACTGCCTTTATTCCTAATACACTTGATTATCTTCTATATCCATCTGTTGTTTTTGCCATCAAAACCTGTTTTTCTGATGAATTGGTAAGACCTTGAATGCAAATTTTGTGCAATAGTACATTTAAGCATTTTCAAGTCTTCTCTATAAATAAACATGCTGCTGGTGCAGAAAAGGAGATTTAAAAAGAGACATTGCTTGCTTGTAAGTGTTGCATATTGTTGTGACCTCCAGGTTTCACATGCAATAAAAAGAACGTTTTAAACAAGATAAATGCAACCTAACGACAGGTCAACCTGAATGGAAATCAGTTCTTGTTAATGTAGATTCACAAAGCAATTTTCACTCTTGGTTCAGCTTCCCATCCATTTACCTGTGGCTATTCAAAGAGATGGACGTTTTAGCCAACCTATCACACGTGTTAGCTCAGGCATTTATCCCCAGGGAACTGACTGACCACACGAAAGGAAGCTTCGCCATGTCCAACCCGAATATCCCCTGACATGTCGCTCTGGCGCCCACAGAGTATAATTCAACCTGATTGGCTGCCTCTGCTGGAAGGCATGATTTTGGCCTGTCCAGCACCGTGCACTACTGTGGCCCAGGGGCATCGTGGGAAGGGGGGAGGAGCATGTTATCCTGGTCCAGTTAACACTAGTGAATATGACGAAGAAGCTGAAAATAAAAAATCAATATAAATTTTGGTTGAAAAACCTGATGATGTCATCGTGGTGGTCATCTGTATAGGGATTTATCTCTTCCGTGGTTTTGCTTTCTCTTACCCTCTTGGACTGTTTCTACCTTATCACTTCTCATGCTCACACTCATCATAATCGTGTGCGTTCTAGCTTGTGCTTCTCTTTTGTTTCTCAATTGTGACACAAAGTGCTACAGGCCAAACTGGGGAGTGCGAGGGATGCTTAGCCCGATTCCATCTCTCTCAGTGCCCTCAGATGCCCTGCAGGCTGAAGGAGATGGCCTGGGAGACTTTGCTGTATGCCCTCCTTCCATCATATATGACTGGGCAGCTCCCTTAGCTCTCCATACCTATTGTTTACTGTCTTGTATTATGAAGCACATGACTTAAAAACTTTATTACTCCTCCTATGGCCTCTGATGTTCGAGCACCAGTGGAGTTTCTCTCCTGAGCGGTGAATGAATTGCCAGTGAACAAGGAATCCTGTTATTTCTCTACAGCTCATATTATTATGTTTTGCTCTGCTGTATTACTCTTTGAAATTGGGTTGCATGCACAAAATATATTCTAATACACTTTTTTTGTATGTGAAAAATCCAACGGGAAAATTTGAGCAAAGTAATATCCCTCCGAGTAAAGAATTAGCTGTTTTTGTTTTTGCTTTTTTCTTTTTGTAATATCATAAAACCTCCCCTGGATGTGATATCAGTAATAAGAAAAGGTCTGGCATAGCAGGCAGTGGGAAAGTGATTAATGTACTGCAGTTCCTATGCCACATCCTGACATGATGCATCCTCTGGTAGGTATTGCCGGCTGTTTTTCCTTCCTTCCTGCAGAGAGTAGGAGTACCAGTCTGCACTAAATTACAGTGCCTACAAATTAACTACACCCCCTCTCTTCTTTTACCATATCATCTTCATGTCGGGGGGAGAGGCTGCTGGTTATGGTGGTGAGCACAGAGATATAGAGCACAGCCGATTATCCCCTAATTAACGCTGATACCTCCCCCATGGACAATGTCCCATCTCATCAGTGGGCCGCCGCGTCTTAATGTTAGGTGCTAACTGCCTCCCTCGCATATGTCAGTCCTCGTTAAGGGACTACGCCGTGCAGTAATGTCCTCCCGTTTAATGGCTTGTAAAAAGATGGTTAACACTCACTATTTGGCTCCCCTCTCCTCTTTTTTTTTCTCTTCCTCGCCTCAGAATCAGGGGATGACAGATACAGTATGATCAAGCACTCTGTGGAGGAAGTTAATTGCATGCGGGGAATGCCTTGGTGTTTGAAGTGAGGTGGTCTGAAGGTAAATGATTGGCCCCCTCAGCTGTGAGTTGTACTGTTAAACCAGCCATTGTCACAGTTTGGTTATGGGTGACTTGTTAGGGAGAGTTTTCTTTGAGCTGCCACATGCTGGAAAAATATGTGGGGCCAGAGATTATGACTTGTCCTTTCCCTAATTATTCTTCCAAGCAGGCAGCATTCTTCATAATATACAGTTTTAACACAGATGCAACGATGATTATTCCAGATTTTTTGGAAAGTATAGGAAGATCCAGTAACCAATCAGCTTTTGTGACCCTGGTGAAAAATGTGTCCCTAAATATATTGCTAGCTTTGATGTTTTACAGACAGTGAAATAAACATTTTAGGATCAGCATCAATAAGGGTTGTTATCGCTGATTGGTTTCTGCTTGTTTTTGCTTTTCATCCAGACTTTTCTTTTGCAGACACTGCCAATATGCAATCGATCAGAGCACAATGGTAAAACAACATAAACAAGTGCATTGATTTCATAAAGCCAAGTCTGGTTCTGCGCTACCATTTGTTTATATACATTTTAATGGTTCAGTCTGTGAGCAGAGATGAATTATCCAATAACCCAGTCTTAAACTTTTATTACCAAGCATAAGTTTACAGCAAAAGCAAATGACTTGACACTTCTAAATATGTTCATGTTTTCTCTAAGAAATATTAAGAACTCGTCTTTTGTCAAGACCTGTTTCTTTTTCTCTCTGCATCCCCTCATTCGTCCTCGCTCCATTTCTCTCCCTCTCTCCATCTATGCATTCGTGTTGTATTATGAAAAAAGCAAACACGATTATTTTTGATTTCCCGTTTGCCTGAGCAGTACATTTGGCCCTCCCCTCTCTCCCCCGACCCTCTTGATTGAGGGCTAATGAAAAAGCTGTCCTGAGCGTCGCTCCCTCCCTGTATCCATTAAGAATAATTAGACGGGAACAATTTTGATGCCTGTAACCTCGGCGAGTGTGGCTAATGGTGTTATAAATTGCTCCTTGTCCTGGGCCCTGCACGCATTGGCGCGCGGTGGTGGGGGCGAGACGCTTAATTCAAAAGCACTCTGTCAACAGCACTGATTTGTGTGGTTAATGAGAGCGTTTAAAACAACAGGCGCAGCTCATGCATCCTAATGCCGATGGCAGGAGCAGGTTCGATAAAGAGGCTTGTCCACCATAATTAGCCGCGACAAACGCTCAGGATTAAGAGACAGGGGGCTGAACATAGCGTGCCCTCTTAAAATGGGCCCTGTTTGCTCTCACTCTCACTCCGACTCTCTTTGACTGACTCTCTCCTCATAACCCTCTCTAACAGCAGGACTAAGTGCATTGTTTACATCATCTGTCTCTTTGGTCAGACAACTCGGCCACCATATTTCATCTGTAATTATTGTTCGATATGTACTGTATAATATTTACCTCTAAGGCTGCAGAAGGATTTGAGTCCAAGGACATTCTTTGGGGCATTGGGGCTGATGGGTGGAGGGGGTTCAGACTCCACCAGTAACAGTACATGACTTAATCTATAATTCTATGAATTTTTTAATTATAGAGTAATTAGTTTAAGCACTTTACTCGTAGAAATGTCAGAACGAAACTGGTTCCCATTTATGCAGTGTGAGAGATTGGCTCTTTTATCAGTTATTATTCACAGAAATGAAAAAAACTTTGTGTTTTAAAGTTGGTTGAACAGGAAGGAGGAGGAAGGCAGTGCTACTTTGGGCCATTACAAGTGGTTGAAAGCTTTTTTTGGTGGGATGGGCATTTTACCAACCTAAGTTTAATTGATAAATATCTGAATTTTTTTGTTTTAGCTATTTTAGGTTTTCAGTGCAGAGGTCAGATTTTAGAGGCCCACAGTCAAAGGACTTAGGCCGACTTCACCAAAACCTGAAAGGTGAAAGCCTTTGCACCTTATTGTCAAGTTCAATGATATTCAGAGGGATGAAGATGAGGAAAATATATGTTTTTAATTAAATTTTTGTAATAGCCAAGTAAATGTGGCAAAAATAAAGTAAAGGCAGATTTAAACAGATACAAAGATCGACACTGGTACCAAGGACTCTCATGGCAGTGGGCCTGGAAAGGTATAAAATGGTTAAAATGAAGTTAACTTTTATCCTTGCCCGTGCTGTGTGGTAAAGGAGCCTCTAATATGTTTTAATCAGCCGCGCTTTGCAGAAGGTCCTCCAAAGGACTGTGTGTGTCTCTCTGTAATGGATAGAGAAGGAGAGAGTGACAAAGCCAGGCCCACTTTAAAGGTGTTCAATCCCCCCGTAAATGCATGCTGACAAGATTAATTGAGCATTACAAATGGTAAACTCTGAAACCCACTCTTCAAAAAACAGGCACACACACAGATGGATACACACAGATACAAATACACACACACACAGGGGTACACCCACACCTTAACTCTCATATCTATGTGCAGACTTATGCTGTGTTCATAAACACACTTAAGTGTGCGCATACTCACAAGTTTGCACACTAGTGGGATGCTCACACGCACGCTGACGTGCACATCCACTCCTGCTGGCCTCTCTCAGCCTACTTCCACGTGTCTTGCCCAACACAAATGACTTGATGGGCAGTTAAATGCAGGGGTCGGGGGTTAAATGAACACCGTTGTTTATGAGGATGCGGTGTGAATCCATTTGCATTCTAATATTCCCTCCATTCTCAAAGACACACACATGCACACCCACACACACAGGACCTAATACAGGCAGGAGGGAGGGGAGATGACTGGTGGACGGCTTGTTTTAAAATCCCATTATCAAGTTATTTATGGAATTCATGGCCCGACAACCTTCGTGACCTTGTTTTGTTAAACATGAACCAGACACGATTCCGGCACGTGGTGCTGCCTATTAGCTTTTGTTTTCAATAGCCTTAAAATGTCAGCAACTTCAATCACCCCTTGGGCAGCTTTCCACTTGTGTGTTTTGGCCCTCATCAAACAGACACATGGTACACAAACAGTCTCAAACACATTTTTTGGGCATACACATTTGAAATGACACACATGTATGCACACACTCTTTCACGCTTATTTTGCTTGCATGCAAAAATGAAATTTAGAAATGTACACACATGCAAAACCCCAACATGAACACACACACACCCTCTCTGTGTAACTCCCCCAAACCCACAGAATCCAGACATGATCCCATCTCAGACCAGACTAAACCCCATTTCTCCTTGTCTGTATTTGTGTTTGTGGAATTTAACCCAATCTTTATGGCTAGTCATGGGCTGACTGACACACAAGGACGAAATCCAGGCGAATACCAACAACCTCTTTACCCTAATGCTCCTGTTTAAACATGGACGACCCATTTGTTTCCCGTCAGCTATCAGCACCACACATCAGTCCACGACCGCTCATTACATGTAAACAAACTGAAGGATTATTTAAATGTTCCACTGCCCCACCATGACATGAATTTTTCAGAGAGAGATGGGGAGTAAGATGAAGTGGCTGAGAGTTTACAAGGTGGTATGCAAAGCCAGAGCTCACGTTAAGATTGAAGATGAATGTGTTTGTACAGTCATTCTATGGAGTAAGCATCACCTGGCTTTAGTTTTTCAAAACTCTTCTCTGTTCCCAGTGTCTGGTTATGAACACACCCATTATATTTTAGTGATCAGGCTAACTTTTTACACCATTGTTGCAATTGGCTAACTGGTTAGTTGAATTAAAAAACATGACCACACACCTTTGGCTTTTTAAGAATGTAACAAGATAAGACAGATTATACTTTTGTCCACTTTGAATGCAAAGCTCTGCTTGATAAGACACGTTGAACATTTTGAGGCTTTTACAAAGTTCTAGTTTAGGAGATGTATGCTTTTGGCCAGGCACAGTTTCAAATATACTTACAGCCACACATATTTCATCAAAACCAGGTAACTGTAAGTCAGAAGTCACTACTTTTCTTCTCGAAACCATATGATATTCCAATGACAGTCTTCAAAAATGTAGTTTGGACTTTATTATGTTGTATACTCCTAATTCTGAACCATTCAAACAAACATCATTCAAAGTTTGACTGTCTCAATCTGAAACTAATGCTCAAAATCTGAGGGAGGCAGTTGAAAGTTTGAGCATGACACATCACTACAACACTTGCTTTTAGTCTTACAGAGGTTGACTTATGTTTGTGAATTTGTGAGTGAACATGAGGAAAACGCCTGTTTGCCACTGTTACACTGACATTGTAAGAAAGAGCTTTAAGAATCAAAGGGATGTTTTAGCTAAATGCGACGCCAGGAATAAGACTTCACCTTCATGCTGCACCTCACCTCCTGTAGCTTCTTTGCTGGCCACCATACTTTATCCACTTTAGGAGCTCAAGGCAGCAGATTACAGTTAATTTTGTAACATAAAAAACATGCGGCGATAACTCTGTGACACAAAAAACAAAGGCCATGTAACCCAGAAAGTCTGCCCTCTTCTGGCTTCATAGACAGACATTTCTAGCAATGAGGACGCTGGGCCCGCAACAATTTTAAACAGTTAGACTTCTAATTAAACTAAAACTGATTCTTATTTGTAGTGTTTACAGAGATTTGAACATGTGCTCCAACCACATGAGGGATCTCAGCTGGTAAATCCCAGGTCATCATTTCCAGAGATTTTTCACAGCACACTTTTCTTAATCATTTGATTATATTTATGTGAATTAATATTTTTCTGTTTGAATAAACAACCCGGGAATTCTGTCATTCTATAATGTTCTTTTTTAAATATATTTTTCTCACTACATCATTGGCACACCACTGGTAAAGAGCAAGTATTTGAAGAGGGCAACATTAAAATCGAGCCACAGACTGCCCCTGTGTGTCTTACATTATTCAACGAGGCTCCAGCTGTGAGGCATAGAGGATTAAATCTCCCACATTCAACAACATATGCCAGCCAAAAGACTTTCACACTGGTGTGGGTCTGTGCCACCAGGCAAAAAACAGACTCCAACAACAAGAGTTAAGCCCTCGTGTACTTCATGATACTTTTCTAACCCTTTGAGGAGATCAAGTCTAACACTGATTAACATTTAGCGATCAAATGTGGCAGCTGTAGCTCTGCCACAGGCCAAACCTCACTACTCAAAGTCAATCCATTATATATTGGCTAAAAAATATAGTTAATGGTCTTAAATTTGAATGCATTATCCTTGAGTTTGTGTTCAGCCTGCAACACTAGCCACTAAACCAGCACATCCACAGCTGATTGAATGTTGATCTTTGGTTTTTTAAGTCTCTCTAAATCTTTAAAACCCACTTCCAGCAAAACAAACTGTGCATTTAAACCAAGCAGGGGCTGAAGTAAAAAAGCTAAGAAGTCTTAAGTTGAACATTAAAACTAAAAGAAATGCACAAGAAGGGCATATGTGTGACTTGATCAATAGCAACTTCTTCTGCAATGAATGAAAATAATATCCCAAGTCTCTTTTAGAAATAAAATATAGAATTACGCCCAAACATGCACTGACGTGAGTGCAGCCAATATAAGAACATACACCAATGTACAGAAAGTCCTGGAATGATGTGCAGGTGGCTGTCAGTGCCCCAGGAAAGAGTCATCTCCACTGAGGGACAGCTGCCAAAATAACTCAGAACAGACCTAGGTGCTCTGCAGAGGAGAACAGGAGGAGGAGGAGGAAAAAAAATAGCTGGAGAAAAAGTTGGTGAGCAATACTGGAATGAATCTCTGCAGTTAATCAAACCAGAGTGAACCAATATACCCTCTCTTAACCTCCTGTTTTCAAATAGTAAATCTTTACTGTGACAGATTTATGGGACAAATTCTAATTCAAGTGAAAGTATTTAATATCAATTGAAAGTAATGACTACAGATGCCACAACAGGTCAAAACAAGTGGAACCAAAGTCCACTATCACATCACACTCAGATGCAATGTCAGCATGTTAAAGATTTATAGGGAAAAATCTTTTAACACTTTACAATCATTCAAATATGGAGGACAAATACAAAGGTATTTCGTCTTCATTAAGATTTTTTTTTCATAAAGAGTCATTTTGAAACGGATGCTTGTAATTTTATTCATATTTTACATTTCATTCAAACTTATAAAGAAATATTGCGCAGGTTCTTCTGCTACATATGTAAAACATTCAAGCAGCTAAGGCGCAGCGGTAGAGGCGGTTGAAGGTTGTACGCATCATTTCTAGCTCCATGCCAAAGTGTCCTTGGGCAAGATGTTGCCCCTGGTGGCACAGGAAGCAGTGTGTGTGTGTGTGTGTGTGTGTGTGTGTGTGTGTGTGTGTGTGTGTGTGTGTGTGTGAGAGAGAGAAACTTTTTCTCTTTTGAGAGCCTAGTTTTCAGTTTATGAATGTGTGTGCAACATGTGACAGAAAGTGTAGGAAACTATTCAGTCAATTACCTTTGCTTATGCCAAATATTTACACCCTTACTGACATTAATATGTATTTGTGTTACCTTTAGTCTACCATATGCTGAATGCAAAGATCCAATACAAAGCCATAAAAGTGAGTCTGATTATCGTTGTATATTCAGAAAACTCTGTGAACCACATCTGTTCGTGTCTGCAACACTTAGCCGTAATCAAAACTTCATCCCTGATCTAAACATGGACTATGAAGAGTTCCCGCTCCTCCTCTTCCACCTTTCACATTACTTACTCCTTAGAGTGTGTGTCTGTTTGAGTGCATCTGTGAGTGTATGTGCTTCGGGTGGCAGTGCTCCCCCGTGTAGCGTTGGCCCCAGGCAGCACAAGGTAACATCAAACGATTCTTCTCTTTATGACTTATTTATTTATTATACCAACTGTGTGTGTGTATGTGTGCTGGAGAGAGTGTGTGTGTGTATGAATTTGTTCTTGAACAGGCCGCTGTGCATTTGTCACCTGTGTCAGTTTGTTTCCCCGCTGTCCTCAGACGCTGCCACCGGTTGCAGCTGCGTCCTCCCTTGTGGTGGGTAAAGGAGCCAAGGGAGAGTAAAATAGGGGGTCTCTGGTACTTCAACTCTGGAACCCTCACTGGTTTCTGTGCTCCAGCCTCCACTGTGTTCAAAGGATGCATCATTTGCTGTTCCTACCATCCCGAAACAGGCAGACACACAGGGATGCATAAAACCGAAGAAGAGAGACGCTTATTGGCACTGTCACCTTGCATAAGCGTGATTTCCAAGACTGGCTTCATGCCACGCACCCTGGGAACGCTTCATATACAGAACACCCACTGTCGGAGTTCAACATATAAAACTCAATGAATGAAGGCGAATGTGATCATGGAAGTCCTCCAAGGCTGGCGGTTATGGCAGCACCATCCAAAACAAACATTCATACCCCCTCATTTATTTAATTTTACACTTTTGTACTTGTTTTTTTGCAAGTGCTGCAATTTCATATGAAAAAGGGAAGATTTTGACTTATGGTTGCCAATGCTGAAAACTTTTGATCAACAACAACAAAGTGAAAACGGTTACAGCAAAGGGAAGCATTAGCAATAAATGCCATATTCAGTTTGTGTTTATTTTAGCAACCTGTGATACAATCTGGTAAATGTATGAGTGGTATTTTTAATGAGAAGCTTCTTTTGCTATATTTTGAGAAATGCATTCTCACTATGCCTCTTTTTTTTATAGAAAATGTAATTAATATTCTTAAGATTTTGAGCTCAGTAAAATGTCTGACACAGTCTGGTGACAATGGTAGCAATCATTAGACAGTCATTTTTTTCAGATGGTGTTTTTTGCTTTTGCAGGTAATACGGAGAAAAATATAGGTAATTTAATTCTATTTAATCACCCTTTAAATTCTCCAGTCTTGAGTTTTCAGTACCCTCAGGTGAAACTTGAACATCTCCCGTAGTTTACTGTCCTCTCTGTGCGGCACACTCAAATTTGCAATTCTTTGATTAGTTATCGACCGGGCACTTCCTCTCGGTGTGCATATGGGCTGCTCGAGAGCTCAGAAAGGCTTCAGACAATCAGGGCTCCTACCTACTTTACCTGTGATGAATCGCATTACGTCTGGACCGAGTGCCAGCCGAGCCCCTTGCAGAAAAATTGTCCAGCTAAAACGGGCAGACGGGAAGCCTTGTGGCGGAGCACTTCGTCCCAACACTTCCCCCACCCCTTCCCCTCCAAATGAATATCCAGCCCCGTCCTCCATAAAGTGCATTAGGCATAGAGAGTCATTAGTACAAATGGGCTCAAGGTACTTCTACAAGAAGACTGTGTGTGTGTGTGTGTGTGTGTGTGTGTGAGTGAGAGAGAGAGAGAGAGAGTGTGTGTGTGTGTGTGTGTAAGGGGGACGTAGGTGGTGGTGGTGGGGGCAAGCTGGAGGATGCTTATGTCTTCCCTGCCCGTTGTTTGGCGAGCCCACCTAATCCTCTCTCTCCCTCTTTCTCTGTCTGACACACTCTCTCTCCCTCTTTCTCTCTACACACACACACACCTCGTCTGTGAATCTACACCTATCCCTTGCCACCCCCACCCCCTCCCACCATTCCTGTGGAGAAGACAGGGTGCCCCCCTGCCCCTTGTTCTCTCCTGCTGCGATGGGGAAGTGCATCCTCATTTAATAATGTATCAGAGAAGAGACAGAGAGAAAGAGAGAGAGAGAGCTCTGACCTAGACGAATGCTGCCTCTCCATTATTTAGCATTTACGGACACCTTCCAGCTCATTTCTGACTCAATATTTAATATAGCAGCAGGAGAGAGAGGCCGTGCTTTAATACTCGCATTCATTTGATTTTTTTACCGTTAGTTTGTGTTTCAGTCTAATGAAAAAAGAAGGCTCATAGATACTGTGTATTTTTAGACACACGGGCCAAGAAAAAAGTTAAAATGGCTGCAAGTGTTGCTGCATGTGTGGAGGTCTGATTTGTAGACATTCAGGAATTTCTGGTGCTCCTTGTCTTAACCTCTTTGTTCTGCAGAGTGGCGTGTGAGCCATAACACAAGAGGGGTGTTCATGTGAATAGTTGAGTATATATGCAGGGGGCAGCTGTAGTTGTACACCTCAGCAGGGGGTACTTGACACGGATGGACAAACTGTGCTTGAGAGCACAAGTTCTGGTTTGTCAACATGGCCTGCTGGGATCAATGGACGATCACCTCACCAACAGTCCAAACTGTTTCTGTCACAGTTTTATCCCTGCAGCACCTCGGGGTCAAAGGATGCTCTCGTTCCTCTAAAAGAGACATCCTCTCTTGACTGAAAGCTAAGGTAGCTATTGAACATTGACCTTTTTTTCTCCCTCTGTGGTATTAAACACATCCAAAATACCTGTATGTTGCAATGTGAGATATTTTATATAACATTTTCTTTTCCCCAAATCTGCTGACTTTCACATGCTCCATGTTTCATGGTAAATTAAATTACACTGACAGCCTCTGTTCTCTATCTAGCCTAAGGAAATAGCTGTTGGCTATGGAATCAAAATGCAGAAGGGATTCCTCAGATGCACAGGCAAAAACATTTTTGATATCAGTAGTCATTCAACATTGAAATGCTGTAATAATATTGAAGGTTAAGTATTAAAACCTTGATGCATCCAGGCTCTGAACTTCGGAAATGGAGCAGAACTACATTTTGAAATAGAAGAGTAATATTGCAAAAATTCAAATCTGAGTCATTGTAGTTGTCAAATACCATTCAAAATATTCATATATTGCACCTTGTATGAGTCAAGTTCAACAGACAAGTCCATACACAAAGTTAACAAGATTTTACAAGGAATGATGAATCAGTAGCTTGTAATGAGTTAATGTTTACAAGCAAGCTTAATTTTCTTTTGTTTTAAAAAAGCTCTGAAGAAGTTACTTTAAAATTTGAAGTTTAAACCACATTTTTAACACATTCTCTGTTTTACAAATGATCAAAAATGCAGAGAGGGGCATTCTTTCACGTAATTTATCTGGAGATTCTTGGAGAGGCAAACTACTCTTTCAATGTGCAAAGCATCTTGCACACATGACAACACTTGTCCTCTTCATTAGACCCTGAATGTATATGTGAAGAAAAAAGTGACATTTCAAGGAAAACAAGCACTGGTTCAATTGAAAAGACTCTTCAGCTTAAGTGCATTATTAATAATAACTGTCATGATATGTGTATTTGTGAGCGACCTGTGAAAGCACATGACAAGACAAGACAAGATAAGATAAAGATAAGATAAGATATACTTTATTGATCCCATGAGGGGAAATTAGAAGTATGCATGAATACTGTGAATTGGTTCAATGATGAGGTGTGTGTGTGAGGTTTCCTCTTACTTTGGTGGAAAAAAAGTCACACAAATTCTTGGTGTGTTCTAACAGCTGGTTTGATTTCTCTCACCTGTAAACAACAGTTTACTTTCTATCATAGGTAATAATTTACTCTAAGGGAGGAATTTCTTGTTTCCATCCAAATATTTCTATGTAGTCATGAAACTTGTAAAAGCATGTGTAAATAAATGTTTACAGTCTAGACATATGGGCATATGGCTTCACATAAGGGTTTGCAGTGTATCTGTGCTCTAATCAAAGTCCAGGCAGCAGTTGGCTTTTAACCTGGCTGAAATGTCACGCTCTTGTATCATTAGATGCAGCCAAAGGAAGGGAAGGACATATAGGAAGAAAGCTGGTTCTTTATATGCAAATACCTGGCCCCTGCTTGTCAGGGCTCACCTCTGTCCCCGTGACAACAGAAGGAGAAAAGAAACAGTGAAACACTGAGAGTGATACAGGGAGAAAAGAGATCTGGTTGGAGGGTGTTTCTTTGGTTTGCTAGTGGGGTAATGTGCAAGAAAGAAGCCATATTCAAAAAATTCTGAGATATTTTTCATGTACAGACTTTCAGGGCAGCCTACTCTGGGTATTTTCAAAGTTGCTCTCACACAAGTGCCTCACAAATACAAGTTTTCTACATCATTACATTAAAATAAAGCTGGGGATGTTTCAAAAGCGGGCAATACAGAGTTTGATTACAGTTTGATGTTGTCAGGCTGGAGAGAAATAACATGCCATGAAGCATCTTATTTAACACTAACAAATTTCATCAACTTTGATCCATTCACTAGATGTGACTTCGGCCTGCTGCATTCACACCTCAGCTCCCTTGACTTGTTGCAAAGAGTTGACTTGGTGACAGGGAAAACTCCAGGAAAAGTCAGGGATAGAAATGTGGTTGTGTACATTCACACAAGCAGAGCATATGTGAATACAGCTTTGGTTTCTTGTTACATTACTTGGAAAGCCATCTCTTCTGTCTCTTATTTTATTCATCTCCATTTTGGTCCTCTTCTTTTTCATATTAACTCACTTTTTGCTTTCTCCTGCCCCTTTAATTCTCCTTTCTCACGCTACACAACACATTGCATAACTTTCTTGTCCTTTGTGAGATGGCACAAACGGCAAACTGCTGCTCTCATATCCACCCATTTCGCTTTGTGGAAAAGCTCCTCAGGCGGTGTCATTTTTCAGGTTGTGTTAAAACCACTTTGTCAGGGGTGATATAAATTACCCAGATAAACGCTGTCTGACCAACTCCAGTCGTACAGCTCCCTTGGTTCCTGTTTCTGGAAGGAGATATAATATGACTTTCTGGCACAGTTCCTTTTCAACTGAGGATGTGTGAATTTTCTCCCTCTGTCAGAAGAATTCCCTCCTGTACAGAAAATAGTGCTGCTTCATAAATTGACAACGCTGATGGCTGTCATCAGAGACAGCCAACAAAAACAACAAAAAAAAAGGAAGAAAGAAAAAAAACTCCATTAAATAATTAAGCCAGCCTGCAGCGCTGCATGGCCGTTCTGTTTGTATGTGTGTAACTGTTTGTGCTGGGTGGAAATTTATGACTTCAGTGTGTTAGTGCTTGGCTTTGTCAATGCATTCAAACAACATTTGCCAGAGGAGTCAAAGCTGTTAGTGCGAACCCTCTAATTATTTAATGCACTGCCGCATTTGTTTACATTGTTTCCAAGCTATACAGTAACCTACAGGAGGTTTCTGGCCTGTAAGTCCACTTTCACTCACTCCATTCAGCTGTCTTTTGCTCTATCACACTCCAACAAACAGCCAGTCTCCCAGTTTAATGCTTGTAAGCAAGGAAAACTGAAAGGTCATTTCATTCAAGGCATAGCATTTTAATGTTGGTAAAGTTCTCGGACTTCTCTGCTGACAATCTTCATCTGACTTATGTAACAGCCGAATTTTTTTAATGTCTTTTTTGTCCCTAAATTAAATAATAAAGTGACTTGTAGGACATGAGGAGGCTAAGTGTGAATGCTTTGTTTTAGGACACATTCGTTGAAAAGTCATTGCTTCAGTGGGTTACTTAAGGGCATTTTAGCTTATGTTGCCAAGTGAGAGACAAGCTTGATTCCTGTATTATTCCCCGCTAAAATCGCACCACAATGAGGAGAATTCAGTCATATGTTTGCTTTAAATACCTTAAACTGTTCCAGTTTCCACTCAATGTCGCCCATTTCCCATTTCTATTTTCAGTCCTCCCTCTCTTCGTCACTCTGTGCTTCCTCCACACTCTTTGCGTTTGTCCTGAAAGCACCGGACACACACGCATGTACTTACTGAGCACAGAGAAAGAAAATCTATTCTTACGGAAAAAATGGAAGCGGATGAGACGGACACGGCTGCTGACAGAATTGTGAATCTGACAGAGAAAATGGGAACGCACAGCCACCGGCCACTCTCTCGCTTATACCTCTGCTTCTGTCAGTGCCCACCAGCACCACCATTTCTCTTTTTCCCATGGAATCCATTTCACATAATTAAAGACACTCAAATGAAATGGACCCTCAGGAAAAGTGGCTTTCAGCAAGGAGGAGGTTGTGGAGGAGGCGGCGGATGAGAGGCACAGAGCTGGAAGCGGAGTATTGGCTCTTCAAGGAGCACCCCTCCTCGTTACCTCCCTCCCTCGATGGGGGCCCACCCTGGAGGGGAGGCAGAGTGGCTCTGGCCCCAGTACGGATCAATATCATCTCCGTTATTAATATCAAAAGCACATTACTTTGTTTTGCGTCTGGCAGCGAGCCAAGGCAGCTCGAGGCCTGTGTCCCGACTGACGGCCGTTTCCTTCCTTCCTCGCCACCCCGCCCTCACTGGCCATTTACCGGGACTATAATTTACTTTGGTGAGTTTTTAGGGTATTGTTTTGTCAGGGCCAATCAGGGCTGAGTAACAAATGATCCCGGCGGAGTGGTGGTGGCCTGGCCCCAGCCGCCCCTCCTTCCCGCTCTGTAAGTGACACACGTGGCCAAATTCATTTTTGAGAGTTTCACATCAATTGCTTTCGTCCTTGACTCCGGGAAGAACGGAGAAAGAAAGGAGGAGTGAGAAAGAAATGAAGAGGGAGGGGGACAGGTGGGGGCTGTGAGGACAGGCAAGTGCCAGGGTTAAACTGGACAGAGCGTACTGTTCATTCCCTCGCCCTGCCCCTCCTGACTCTCTCACCAGGGATGAGGTAACAACACAAACAAGCATCCCTGCAGTCAGAATTAGACATGACGGTATCTGTAATTGGCCCATTGAATTAAAGGGGCCACGCTGGAGCTCGCAGCAAGAAACAAAAAAATATTGACCACTTAAAGGAAGAGGGGAGGAATTGATTTTCAAGAGGACTGAGCGTTTACCTCATAGCTTCCAGCTCTCTCACTGTAAAGAGCACACTGTTGGGCATGAAAGCTCAGAGTTTACACTGTGCATATCTATAATTCATTGTAAACATGATGCAGTGAAGCCAGACATTCAAAGATGATAAGGTTCATTTTCACTCTTTCCTTTAAAAAACTATATTGAATGGGAACCCTGTCTGACTCTTATGGAAGACCACTATTAAAACTTTTTATAGTGAAAGTAATTTATTTCAATTGAAAAAAAATATAAATTAATTTGAACAAGGTAAATTGTTTTTCAAAACATCTCTTGAATATTATTATATTAAAGGTAGTGTCTGCAGGATTTTCCTAAAAAACAAAATGTCAAATTTAACAAGAATCCAATCAACAATAATGGGGCCGTAGAGCAGTATAACATCAGACAAACATTGTTAATCAAGACAAGAGCATTGTTGTCTCATTTTCTAAAGCCATTGTCAACCTATACATTTTTACATACAATTACCAAGTACAGTGCAAAATGCAGACAAATTCTGACAATGTCTCTTATATCTGTTTCATATCCACTATGCTGATGACTTAATTGGAGATAAAGACGGATGTAAACTGCTGCTTCTGATCATCTTTTGGTCTTACTATCATTATTACACTCTTTGGCTTGTTATATTTAATATATATATAATGCATGATTTGTTTGCGGCCAGTTTACTAACATAATGGCTAACTTCACCTGCTCTGATCATCACATCATCGTTACAAGGAACATCCACCTCCACTTACACAAACAATACACAAACCACCTTGATTTGTCCTTTGTTAATGCTTCACTTAAAGTTAAGGCGAAAAGGGGAAAGTGGCCCGCGAAAACAAAACCATATGAGTGAGTGACTTTTGTGTCATAACGCACTTAAAATACACACTCCCCTCCAATACCCTGCAGCTCTTCTGCCTCTGATGTGCATGTCAGAGACCTCTAATGAATGTTCAGGAGCCTTCTTTGTCTTCTGTCCTGGTGTTCATCACATTTGTGGGACATATTAGTTGCTTGGATGCCTCCCCCTCCTCTCCCTCACCTTCCACACAAGTGCAACACAAAGGGTTGATAAGGGGTCTTAGTCTGACAATAACGTATGAATATTTTACTAATGATGAAATATTAATTTTGTCTCTCTTTGTTTTTACCTTTCTGTGGACTACTCTGGTACATTTTCACATCATTGCCTGCGTGTGATGCATCAATTTACTCTTAGCCATCATTTTTTTTGCAGGGTTGGAATGAGGATCTTTGTCTTTTGTGAGGATTAAAGAAGAGAGGTGACTTACAGGGGAATAAGGATATGTCCTTTGTAACTGTTTTTGCATATGTTTGCAAACGAAAACTCAAAAAGGCAGACATCAGGGTTAAACATAATTGGCATGTCTGTGTCAATATGTGCCTGTTTACACCATCAGTTGTCATTCTGTGTGTTCGAACTTGCATGATTGTGGACGTACAGATGCTTATGAGTCTCTTTCCGGAAGTCTGCTCCACTGAATATGTGTGAGAGTTGGTGATGGAAGTCCATTGTCAAGCATCTGCTGAACAGTGACATCTCCTCCCAACCATTTGGCCTCTGATCGTACACGCTCGCAGCTTGCTTCTCGCTCCATATTGATGTCGCGCACCAGGAGGTTGCTTCAGGGTGCCATTGTACAGGGCGTTAATTTATGCTACTTTCAGGGCGCCCAACACCAGGCACTGTAAACATCGCAGCATGGGTAAACACTCAGGTGCACTTCCTCTATCTTCAACCCAAAGTGCAAACAAGAATCAATGGAATTAAAGAGAGACTGTGGAGGCAAAAAAAAAGCCACCGAGATCATGAGATGGCCCGAGGCAATCCAGCGTCACAGGGTTGATGGTGGAGAGAGGTGGATTTCAGAGGTAACACAACAAAAAACACAGAGTAAGTAATTTTTGTGTCTCACCTCCAGCTTAACAACACTGCTGAGATGGGCGTGTTGGGGATCCAGAAATACTTTGAAGCGATAAAGATGTTTGCTGCAAGTCAGTGACAGTTTGTTTGCTTTGAGACTTCTGCCATCTCTGATTAAGATGTGAGCGGAAACTAAACAATTAACCTTGACAGTTCTAAAAAACAATCATTTTCAACTTCTACCTTTGGAAAAATTCAGTTCCTACTGAAACCACTCTGCAAATGTTTATGTCCTTTTAGGAAAAAAAAAAAAAAAAAAAACATGTATTGGTAGAAGTCTGGTAGAGTGGAGCCGGGAGCGGCAGGTGGAGCAGACTGCAGGTGGTTGCTGCCATGCCATGTTCTACTGTTTGACATGAGAGTAACATGTCAATCAATGGCTTCCTCCCTGCCTCTCCTATGGGGCCTTGTGTTATTGATTTCAGAGTGTGTTACAGTGCCAGGGGGTCTTAACAACCACACAGAAGATTCACACAACTGAAAAAAATCCTCAAAACACACACAGTAAGCCCTTTACTACACCCTTGTAAATTAAAGGATTTAATGGTGTCGTTACGGACTATTAAACAAAGAAGCGCTTTAATTAAAGATGTTTATAGAGCTAAAACTTCTCACAAATGTGTCCATCACAAAGGATGCCCAGTGCCACGCCAGGAATGTAATTGATCCCACGCCTTGGTATCCTTCCTTACTGTTTTCTTCTTTAATGTATTAATTGCCTCCTTATCAGTTCAAGTCTGCTATTTAATTTATGTGCGCCCCTTTGAGTGAGTGGAGGGCTCTAAAAGAACCTTAGCTACGACTGCACTTTTAGATAGTTCATAAGCCCACCGTTTGTCATTACCCATCTGAGGACAAATTAGTGACAACTCATTAAATCATATCTCCTTCCGAATCAGTGAGCCCTCTCTTCTGCCAGCAACATTTCCAAGGTAATAAATCCCATCATCAAACGACCTCAAATTGCAGTTGCGGTTGCGTCTTTTTGTCATCTTGGAGAAACATGGCCAACAGTAAATCAAAAGAGCTCTTGATCTTTTCTTTTTTTTCTTGACCACTTGTCCAAAGGAAAACTTAAGAGACTTGAGTGTCATGCAGATAATGCTGTCATATCCTTTACAACTTTAGAATATGAGGTTTAATGTACAGTCTCCCTCAGCTTGTATTTTTGGAGTCATATCACAAGAATGATTTTTGTGACAAAGCACAAAGGTTATCATGAGGCTATTGCTGTTATTAATTCAAGATTTAATTGAAACCCTCTTATGTTTCATGTTGTAGCAGACAATGATGCTGCTTTTATTGTTTCTAGAATTCAAAGACCGTTGTCTTCTTTCAAGGTGTTGCTTTCATGGCCAATAATCTTTGATTTTCTACAAAGGCTTTGCCAACAGTCACTTGGCACAGGATGTGAAATGTGCATATGATTTTTCCGTTTGAACCAATCACGTGGCACAAAGCATTGTTTGAATGTATAATTAGCATTGTGTGGATGCTGTAATCACTGTCCTTGTCTGCTTGTCAGCCACGGTTATCTGAAGTTAACAAGAACTGGAGCAATGAAGCAAAGTGAGGTCACCCGTATTGTTATGCAGTGGCCAGGCTCCTTCTCTTTTACTTTTATCTCCCTGAGTCTCTTTTACTTTCCATCCTTTTTTTCTTCCTTACTTCTTTCTACTTCCACTACCACCCTCCCTCCACCCTCTCTGTCTCTCTGCACGTCGGGGGGAAGATGTATGCCGGTGCCCAGGTGGAGAGGGGGAGAAATCAATAGTGAGGGTGTTTGAAGTTTTCTGAAAGACTTCCCAGGGAAGACGCTCTTGTCAGGGTGATAGATAAAGCTCGCGCCTCAGTCAGCCCCGGCAAGAGGCGGCCAGAGGAGAGGAGAGCGCCTCACCTTTTTAAGTGGGGCCCTAATAATAAAACAGCATGAATAAAACATCCTGGCTGAACCACGCGCTGCATTAGCGCTGCCGTCCCGTTATAAATGATACCAGTGGCCCTGACGCCATTTGGGTAAAAGCCCACAGCACCGCTTTAAAAGAGGGCAGTGCTCAGGGAAAGGGAGATGGATTGATATGTGTGTACTGCACTTATTTATTTATATGTTATGGGGCTCAAGGAAGAATGAGGGAGAATTAGTAAGTTTTAGTGTTGCAGGGTGACTTATTGGTACTTTATTGCTTGTGGAGAGTTGGCGGTGTGAGGTCATTATCTTTGTCTGCTATTCTTCTTTCACTGTGACCTAAAAAGAGCTGGATGGCATCGTTCAAGCATGCAACTTTTATAAAATGTTATGTTCTTTTCTGGCTCTTGTTTTTTACTCAGCCTGCATAATAAAAATATCAATTTGTGATACTATTGTTCAGTATTTCAATGAAGATTTAAGGTGCAGGAAATACTTTTTCAAATAGATATCTTATCTTTAACTCTGATATCGAGTGTTTGTGCTGTTGACAATTTTACCACGGGTCATTCCAAGTTTTTTTTTTCCTGAAGAACTGAATCAAATAGTTCTGTGCTATGCATCAGACCTTGCCACAGATATCCAGTTTATCTTGCTGAGTCTTTATTGGAACAAATATCCACTACCAGGATTGGATAGGTGCATCCCTAGTAAAAATGTCAGCATTTAAAAATGTTCTTTCACATTTTTCAGTCTTCACCAGTGTTTCCATTCATTTGTGAAGTCATGCACCTTTCTAAGTTTTGAGCTGTAGGGTGCTTCATTTTTTTCTCTTTTACTCTGTCTTGTTGGTTACACTTGACAGTCCGAGAGGGCTGAGTGATAAAATGATACCATCATTTCATATTATTTTTATTCAGGAGGGCTATTAAGAATAGGATACCAGTACCTAGATTTCCTTGATAATGTCTGCTGCTGCTTTCCTTGTGCTACACAAGTTAATCTCTTATTTCTTCTCTGACATTCTTCACAGATAGAACAACAAAAACACAGCGAGTAGCATTAAAGATGAGTCTCTCCCCCGATGGCACAATCAGGGTTTGATCTTGCAGCTGTTACTGATGCAGTCGTGCTGTCTATCACTAAAATTTGATGCCCATGTATAAAACCCTGAGTACATGCTACCCAGCTGCCGCAGTTGCCTTGCTTCATCTGGCCCACCTGTCTTTTGCAAAGACTGCTAGGGAGTTGGAGGTGATGTTTTATTTCACTTCAACAGTTGCATGGTCCAGTTGAACCGTGCAGCCGTGATTATGATGATGATGGTGATGATGATGAAACTGACACACTGTGCGGCCCAGAGGTCGCGTAAACTAATTGTTCCCCATCTTTTTGGGCAATAGGCATTAAAATTGCCCTAGATGATAAATGTTACGAGTTGTATTAGAGTCATTGTGGTGATGACATTGTAATATAAATAATAATTAATAGGTCTCATTATCAATCTCTTAATTGAGGGATCATTAGTCATTGGGACAGAGCTTTTACGACCCTGTCCGTCAAAATGAAGGACACGTGAAGCATTTAGTGCAATGTCTGGTGCAGCCCTATTTCTACTTATTACTTTATCTCTTCTACTAGCTCTCAATAGTCCCAAAGAGCACATATTAACTGGAACATTGTAATCTTATACATTTTGACCACTCTGAAAAAGTCTCTTGCACTCATAGTCCCCTATTTAAAATCAAAATGTCAACGCAAGTACAGCATATATCTCTATTGCCACAACTCAAGCTTTATCATAAAAAGAGATAATTCAATTTTCAGCATATACAGCAGATGACAAGGTCTTTTTCCTCCACATTTCGCCTCTTTAACCTCCTCTATGTAACAATGTCAATCCTACGGCAAACTGCACAAGCAACACAGCAATGCTGTACGACTTCATCCTTCATCAGCAGCATACAAACCACAGCTCTGAGCTCACTCTCTCAGCCAGAAGGCTATCAGAGCTTCAGAGGGACATAAATCTCCCTGCACTGCTGCCCTGACCTCGTTTGTTCAGCCCTGACCAGTTCTTACTCCAGGCTTGTGTTGGTAGAAGGGTGGGATGCAGCCATAGGGTGCTGGACCAAGGAGAGCTCACTGAGCCCAAGGGTAACTGGGGTCAAGTGGCCTGTCGCAAGGGTCAACAGCTCTCAATAACCCTGATGGCCCCCGGGTCAAATCTTTGACCTCAGCTGCGGCCGGACGCTTCAGAGAGAGGTCAGGCCTGCTCCACCTCCGCTTTCACCTCTGCTTCCTCTAGCCACACAGGTGTCAGGGGCCTCAGTCCTGGAAAAAGGTCAGAGGTCATGGTGCAGTAGGGGGCCCACTTCAATGCATTGGATCAGATCATGATGGGCTGCTGTGGGAGCTACAGCAGGAGGTATTGACTGAGGAGGAATAAGGTGCCGGAGCCGTTATAGCATGAATTTCACAGCTTTTTGTTGCTGGTTGAAACCTCTTTGGCACTGAGCCATGAAATCAAACTAGACCTGATGGCTCAGTGCTTAACATTGTGGATGAAGTTCCTGTTGAATACAGAGTACGTCTATTAAGAAATCTGCCCTTTGGTCAGTGTTAAAGACTTCCATTTTCTTTATGCAAATGGATCCTTTATTTCATGCATACATAACTATGAAAACTTCAATTCAAAAATGCAGATTTAAGTGGTGATTGACATTGAAGGGACTTTGTAGCTGCTGGTTTTGTGTTGGCTTAGAAAACGTGCAAGAAAACAGTAAAAGAATACTTGAGGAACATTGTGAAGGACATTGAGGAATGTTAAAACAGACACACAAAAGAAAAAAACATTAGTGGGATGTTTGGGGAACATGTTGAGAGAGCAGAGAGAGCACAGCTGGAGTGTTGAGAGTGTGTTGCACGCTGAGGGAAGATATGCGCCTAAATCTGACAGCACCCCATTGAGACAATCACAGAACGGGGAGTCTCCTTATTTGTTTAGCAGCCGGCAGATAAATAACAACATCCTGCTCTGAACTAAAGCACTCTCTGTCTCCCTCTGTCTCTTGGTCTCAGATCTCCCTTTTCCCCCGCCGCCTCCATCGCTTGCTTTGTCTCTCTCTGCGCCTTGACAGTTATTTGTATCTTTGTTTCTCTCTGCGTCTACCTGTCTGCAGCTCCTCACACAGCCAGAGGCTAGCTGTTTCTCTCCTCCTCCATGAATTGTAATATCTTCTCCCAGCTCATTTTTGCCTTTCTGACTCACTTGTGTTGTTTAGAGAGCACATATCTGGAGAACTAGTTTATCCTCTTTTTTTTTTCTTGAATTTGAAGTTAAGTGACTGAGAATGTAAATGACTTGTGGAGGATAAAGACTATTGGACACCCTCTAATACTCCCTGTTGTACCCTGACTAAGTAAAAATGAGCAAACCAAGTTTAAAGTCTTGTGATTGTGAATTTCAAAGCTTTTATTTTGCGCACTAGAAGGATTCCTTGACCTTTGAGGTGACTGAGCTCCTTTACTTGCTATAAAAAAGTCCCTTGGCTCTTTTTTAACCATCTGTTTTGAGTTCAGTATAATTTAATAAAACTGTATTTCTCTCTCTCTTGAAAAACACAGTTTTTTTAAAGAGAAACTGTGCTCCAACTTTGAGAGACTGTGAGGACTTTCTAGAAAAGCTTGTGTTGTGCAATACAGACTTTGCCTCCTATAAGCCCTTGCACCCCACTGTCATGATGAACCAAGGAGTGATTTGTTTTCGTTTGCTTTGAGAAAAATGGATGGAGATCAGATCTTCCTTTTACCACTACTTTTCTTTTTTTTTAGATATGTTTTAATGGATACAAAGTGACAAGGTAATGCATTCATTGACAGTTATGTGGCGCAATTGTTTGAAACCTGACAACAGGCATACTTTATGAAACTAACTCTTTCTACTATAGTTTAGTGGCCAGCTACATGGCGCTACTCACAGCCCAGTGCTCTGACATGTATGTAATGTGTGAATCCTGTCAGCGTTCATCCTCCAAAAAGAGCAAAAGTAACCTCACTCTTCATTTTATTGATACACTCTCAAGTTTGAACAGATCACTGCAATATAACTACTGCATGCAGGTTAGAATGAATATTATCATAAACAGCTTAGCCCTAGTTTTAGCCTTTAGTCCGTGTTCTATCACTCTTTCTTTTTTGTTTTCCTCCATCTTTTTTCTGTCTGACAGTCTAGTTCCTGTGTCCACCATTACTACAAATAAATCCAAGAAATTGTGTTCAGCAGAGAAAATCACAGATGTCTCTCCTCACTGCTAAACTTTGTCGGTTGGTGTGGTGTTTTCACAGAGGCTTTTGCATGCTGTGAATCAATTACTATCAAGCAAATATCTAGAGATGAGACTTTTTCAAGATCACTTAGAGAGGACCCACAGTCTCTTAAAATACATGTTGTTTTTGAATTGGTTTATGTAGAAAGCTCTCAGTGTTTTCGAGTTAGTGCTGCACAAAGAATAACCTATTTGAAAAAGTGATAACATGACTTTGACATGAGCATATTTCAACCTTTGCTACCACATTTGGATATTTAAAGTCTCATATTCAAAGGCCCTTTCTCAAGATACTTCAACCTTACATTTTATCCCATTACAAAACACAAAGCAAAAGTTAGATTATACCAGGAAATAGAAGTTCTCTCCCAAGGTTGACTGGTAACAAAGTCCCACCAGGTAAATGTTAAAAAACACAAAGGGCTTCACACAAACTGCCAGCACATGTATGAGATCATCAGCAGCTTGCCATTGATCCACATTAAAGCCTTCACTCCAGAGAAGCCAGTTTGTTAAGCTGCTTGAATTTATGGACACATTAGAGCCCCTTCTTCAGACAGCTGGATCTATCACGGTGAAAAGTGTGACAATAAAGTGTCGCTGTGTTGTTTTTCACTTCTGCACAACAGGGAAGGAGATGTGAGCTATTGAGCCTTAATTGTTGTTTGTTAATGGGCAGCGGTGACCAAACTTCCTGGTCTGTTTGAAAGGTGGCGCTGCAGGTTTGTGACAGGCCGCAAGATGTCAGCTCACCTATCAGAAAAGTGTTATTTATGAATGGTTGTGTGGCGTCAAACCTCCAACGGTTTGATTTGAATTGGCTACAGTGCATGTGGCAGGCCTCTTGCATTTGCCTACAAAGTGTTTTCACATAGCTGTTTATTGCTGGTTGACACTTATAATAGCAGTTCTGTGTGAATGAGAGCTTGACAGGGGATACCTCAGCTGTATTGCTCCTGGTTCTGTAATTAAATTTACAGATGAAATATCGGAAAAGCCGGTGAGAGTAGAGGCCAAAACCTGCAGACAGAAAGTGCTGAGCTCTAACATTTTTCTGTTTTCTTCCCCTCACATAAGCTTAATGTTAGCTGCACCCGACAGATGGAGCCCAGCTAAAACAGCAATGGGTGCAAGAGGTGGCAGGGGCCAGTGGATGGAGGTCTGTGAAAATTTATGAAGTTATTGATTGACTCGTTGGGCTATCACTAACCTTTAGCCGTCACATAAGGGAAAGGGGGGAAAGACAATAAAGAATTTTTTGAGTGGGTCTTTTTTTGCCCGCTCTGCCAAATATTAATCTCCTAATTTTTAATTTTTAATCCAGACAGAGCGGGAAAATAAATGCTTCTGTCCGGCAGGCCATGGTAAATAATTAAAATTGAAAATTGATTGTTTGCACCAGAGCCGGGATTTATGGGATAGGGGCTACACCGCACCCTCGGGGGACCCACTCCCACGTCTGCGCTCACCGGCCCCGTTACCGTGTGCTAAGCATTTTTTCACATTATTCTCCACCTAATATGCTAAGGAGAGAGGGGGATGGAAAGAAGAGGAAGGGAGGGAGAGGAGCAGTAGAGGTGCGCTTTGTTGGATGACTACAGTGGTATTTATTTATTTATTTTCTTTACAGAAATCAATGGATCGGAACCTTCCCCCTTTTCCACATGGCTTCAATATTTATTTAAATGTCCTGTCAATAAATATAACAAGGTTAGTTTAATAACAGTTTACCCTGGGAATTCAATTCAAGGGAAAGTTATATTTGTTATGCCCGATTAAAAACAGGTAATCGATGCGGGTGAAACTACCACATAACCACCTCGCCCTTTTCCCTCCCTGCCTCCCTCAAAGCCTCCTACCCTTTACAATTTTTCCCAGCAAGCTCCTGTCTTTCAAAACGGGTGATAAGTAATGCACTCTAAACACAGAGGCACACCTCCTGTCTGCCTGGTTACAAACGGAGGAAATGTCCTCGCCTCCTAACAGTGGTGGCCCACCATGTCAGCTTCACCTGACTAATGAATGCTGGGAAAACAAATAATGATCCTCCGGTTAAATTAACGAGGGAGGAAATGTGCCTTCGCTAATGTTTGTTCTTTTTTTTTAATGCTGACCGGCTTTACAGCATGTATGTGGGTGTTCGCCACAATGATAATTCACTTCATGAATCCAGCTCATCAAGATGAATCTATCTAGTCACCTGTGGCTCATGCTGGTTCATTTCTCAAACATGGTGGCAAGAGAAAAACATCATTCCATGTCAAATTCATCATATGGAATTGTAGCTGAAGCCAAATATTAAATTCACAGTATGATTTATCTTTATGTAGTTGTTAAAGTTAATTTCAAGTAAAATTTAAAGTCTCATTTGACATGATGAAAGCCATTAAGGTGTCGTATCTTGCTCATTTTGGCTGTGATAGCCATTCTTCCTTTGACTGTTTGAGATACTTAAATTTCTATTGTCCTTCAATTGTGCCACCTTGCAGTGTTGCTCTCCAAGCTCTGTGTTGGCAAAAATTCAGATTTCTCTGTCTCTCTACTTGCTGGCAGTGAGCAGTAAGATAACCTCCCTGCTTCTATCTTAATAATTAACACACAGTGCTATGAAGTAGAGCGCTGCTCCTTTATTTATGAGACGCATGCACACTGAAGTGATTGTGTTGAAACCAGCCGAGTCCTTGATCCCTGACATAAGGGTTTGTATTTTCAGGGCATATTTAAATATCAATGCTGAGACATGATCAGCCCAAGAGCACAGCCTGACCACACATGCCCTCAGCGCCACTCCCACCACACACACATACACAAACACAGACCTCCAGCAGGTTTTAAGAGATACAGTAGAAGGGAGGAAAGCCATGATCAAACCCACATCAGTCATGTGTCAAATGTGCACACCTACAGAGGGTTTATATGCATGTACATATCGAATGAACGATTAAAAATAAATGCAGGCCTTACTGCATTTATGGCCTGTACTGAGCTACATGAAGGCACTGGTTAACATTTACTAACTTATTTTACCCTAGAATAAATCTCAACTCTGAAAGTGTTATTTGTGAATTATTTAGGTACACAAGGAAACAGAAAAGATGGCAGTTGAGATGGGGAGCTATTCTTATGTTACTAAGATTGTGTCATTAAATTCTCTTTTTTTAAGCTAACATTATCCAGGATGGGTGCGGTAATCACAAATTAGACATTTTTTCACAGTGAATCGGACAATTACTTTCATGGATCTACTCAGTGTGACAAATTTTTACATTTTATAACTTTAAAACTGATTGAAAGTACAACAATCTACCCTCCTCCTGCTACAGCCCATCAAAGTGGTGTGACTGAACCAAAAGTTGGTGTCAAAGTGAACTAAGTTAGGGGGATATAACAGGTTTCAGAAATTGTTGTCCAAATCGCCAAGGAGAAAATTAATTAAACTGTAAATTGGATAATAAGAGATTAACTTATTAGAGGATGTCTGACATGCCTCACAGCATTCCTCCTTATAGTATTGTATAACATTACCACACAACAGTCTCTGCTTTTGCCAACTTGGCAGTTAATGGTTTTGCTAGTTAGTTAGCTAGTTGCTTAACGTTAATGACAGCTGTTGCCTGAGCCTGGTTTATGAGATGTTTTCACCTTGATTCAAAGGCTCATGTACCCCCAAATTTGTACTGCAAACTATCCTCTCAGAAAATGACAGATATCATAATGGTAAAATGATGATGACTTGACTTTATCTTTAATTTATATGACGGGGGACACAACTGTTGCATGTTAAAAAAAACAGCCTAACTTCTAATCCCTGAGTGATACATCTAGGAAAAATACACTATGTGGGGAAATGTTAAATTGGGTCCAGAAAATGCTTTGACATGTTTGACAGATGCTGTTTGACTGTCATGAAAAGCTCCTCTAACTTACATTAGTACTCTTGCATTATGGTGAAGGCATTTCAGAGGCTTGATAATCCATATACTCATATAAAAATCCATGTGAACCATTTAATATTTTTCCCTATTTTATCTCAGGATGTAAGCTACACCACTTTTTACCATTTTAGTCCTTTTGCCATAGACCATCGTGTCCTGCGTGGCTTACAGGTACTGCCATCATAATAACTCAATCCTGGTTTAATTCTCTTATGTGTCAGTATCATGAAAGTGTGTGTTGACTGCAAGACTTAGAGCCTCTTCCAGCATTGCCACCACCTCCTCCACTTCAACAGACTTCACTGATGAAATCAATTACTGCCAAGGCAGGCGTGTCCAGTTACAGGCGAGGGTCCTTGGATCCACTGGTGGGGTTGTTTAGGAGTACAGGGTTGGAGAAGGGAAAAGGTGGAAATATGGTCTTGCTGGGGTCTTCCGTCCACAACAACTGCAAACACTTTCCCTCAAGGCGAGACGGACCCATATCCCTGCATTACAGCGCAGATACACTTCTCACACCTACTGGCCCACCGACTTATTAGATCCGCATTAGCCATGAGCCTACTGCTAAATTGCCGATCAGAAGCACAGGCGGGAAACAATACCTTTCCAACAGCAGGACACACATGTACACAGTGTTGGATTATTAAGTACTCTGTGTTTGCTCAGTCAGAGTTGCAGATTTAAGGATCCAAATGTAAAGATTGAAAAAAAAAGAATAATAAAGACAGAGAGCGTGGAAGTGTGTGTTTGTGTGTTGCACTTGTATGTGTCTGTTTTCAATGTGGGAGTGATATGGGTATGTGTCAAAATATGGAGAGAGAAAACAGTCACCTCTGTGAACACACCTGCCCAGTGCATGCACTTAGACACAGTCACACACGAAATACACACACTCTCAGTCCCTTCCATCTTCCACTGACGTGTGGCCTTCTGTGAGGATATTGATAAAACAACATCACAAACAGCCTTTGTTCAAGTCACACTTGTTAGAGACGTTTCTCTTGCCCTTGTGGGGAACAAAATAAGAATTTTTTACAACCCAATATCAAGATCTCACCAATGTACCTGTTTAGAAAACCAGTGCTTGTCCAGATGTTATCATAAGACGTATTTTTTTCTGTAAATGCGTCTTGCGGCAAAACACAAAGCTCATATTTCATGCAGCATGCAGAAAATATTTCAGTACAGTCAAATTTCAGACTGTACTGCTGATTTATTACATTTTCTTTCCTACGACTAAAAAAGTATTTTTCTTTTTTTCAAATAAAACATTGGAGCGTTCTTTCCTCTCTCTGGGCTTTGACTGCAGTGAGTAACCTTGTTTACACCATTCACGCATGTATGAATTTCAATAAACCCTGTGATGAGTTTGAGTGTATTTTTTCTTTTTCTGGAAATGTGATTGTTTTGATGTCCTTGGAAAGTTCACATTGACTTCAGTGTTCAACAGAAAACATAGTATTGTATAACTGTTTGTAAGTGTGTAAATGTGCATGTGTGGCTCACTTGTTTATACACCCTTGACATCATAATTCTCCACTTCTTTATCTCTTTTGTGATGTTGCCGGTTTGAAATGTAAAGCATCACTGTCGATGGTGATTGGAGTTTGAGAAAAAAAACCCTCTATTTAAATACAATTCACCAAAAAGGACAAACTAATTCACTCTTTATTTTTTTAAAACCTAAATCTAAGAAAGGGGTGTTTTGCAGTGAGCAGGTTGTTATGCAAGCTAGAGTCCTGGCAGGGTGAGCAAGACCTGTGGGGGAATAAAGCAAGACACCAACTACAGCCTGCTCATTACTAAGCTACCAACTAACATTGATCAGTAGATGGTTTATTGGTTACA
Source organism: Thalassoma bifasciatum (assembly GCA_008086565.1). NCBI lineage: Eukaryota > Metazoa > Chordata > Actinopteri > Labriformes > Labridae > Thalassoma > Thalassoma bifasciatum. The sequence continues at coordinate 3,157 of RPOG01000985.1, read as the reverse complement.
TATATATTTAATGATACATCTGAAAAAGAGGTCCCCCTGACACCATGGCCTGTAATGCTTTCATGGCAGCTAATTTTTATCAGCCAGCCCATTTGTCACAAATTATATCAAAAGATCATTTCTACTGAAGGTAGAGTTAGAAAAAGTGAAAAAGACTTCTACATAACTATCTTTGTTATGTCCACTTCTTTTTTCGTTTGTGCCTTTACAGATACCGCAGTAAAAATGTCAAATGTCACAACTTTCTACACTGTTCTCCATCAATAGTGGTTTTAGTGGCATTAGTGGCATCTCTGGCTTAGAGGTGCTCTCAGCAACTCTCGCTTGTTTCCTTTTTTTCAGGAGATGATGTTGCTTCATTTTTCTTTCTGTCATTATATCCTGACACTTAAGATTAACCTGAATCACTGGCACTGGCCTGCAGCAGCTTGACAATGTCTATCAGGCAAGAGACATTCAGGGAGCAGAGGTCATCTTAGCTGACCCATAACACCCTCTGTTTGCTGAGTTTTGACTTTTGCCATGTGGAAAGAGGGATACCATCCTTCAAAGGGCCAAATCAAACAGATATCTCAGAACTTTTGTCCCTTCAGCTGTAGGGTTACTATAAAAGATCTGGGCATATCCTTGCACTGCAGACCCCATAGATGGCCATGATAACTCACTTGATGACTCGTATTATTAATATTTTTGTTCTGTGTATTGTACTGCATGTTTTGAGGTTCGACTACTGTTGCAAATCAAATTCCCCACATTGGGACACATGGCAAAATCTCAGGACTCCACTTTTGCCTGTACATTAACAGGCTAATGTTAGCAGCCAGAGCTGAACCAGAACAAAGCTTTTGAGCTGCAGGTGTGAATGCAGCTTATCCTCTTCATTTAAGAAGAAATGCACAATTTTCACTTTTAAAACCAAAAGAATGATCTATGTTAAAAAATATGGTAATTTGGAAATAGCCAATAGTTTACAAAGGAAAAGTGAACATGTAGAAATCCAGTTTAGTTCGTGTAGTCTCTCATTTGGCTGAGTGCTTTAGCTTCTTCTCATTATTTTCTTTGAAGCTTCTAAGCCCTTGTCACATACAGCGTCTCAGAGCAAAGAAGGGAAGCTTTTTCCTCCCCGCTGCAATGTAGGGGGTGGAGAACCAGAAGGATGTGGGGTGGAGAGAGGGGGGCGAGGAGGAATCAGGGCCTGGTTGGGGTCTCAGGTCATTAAAAATCCATGCTGAGGAGGAGCGCTCATCACTTCCAAACTTCCAGCTGCATCACACTCGTTTCTATCCACTCTCTGTCTCAGGCGCTCCTTCCTGTTTTCCCTCACCTCTTTCCCTGCTGTCTCACACACTCTGTTTACAACCTCTGGAGACTCTAACACACACACACACACACACACACACACACACACACACACACACACACACAGGCACACCTGCACAAGCACCACAAAACCATACCTCAGCCAAAAAACCTCACACACTCTATCCAGAGACTCGCTCCCTCTGCTCTGCCGCCCCTCCTGCTAGACCTACTCAAAAACACTGACTTTGCATCAATGCTTACCACTGGAGAAAGATACAGAATGTCTTCACACTCACACACACGGAGAGAGTAATTCACACTCCACACTACATAGTCCGTTCTCCCATCCCAGGACCCCCTATGTGATTCTATTAATAGCTAATACACGCCACCATTAGCATGCATTGAAACCTCCCTGCACTATTAATAGGACATGTCCAAATCACTGCTGTCGCATTAGCAGCTAACCGCTACAGCATGGGGAGTTTAAGTGTTGCTAACCGAGCGTGCCTGGTTTATTATGCCTTGTGTGAATAATAAAGTACCCCCTCTCTCTCTCTCGCTCTCTCTAACTCGCTCTCTTTCCCTCCACCACACTTTCTCCCGTCACTGCACCTCTACATACATGGCTGAACTTGGCAGAGCACTTTGTTTGAACACTGAGTAGCTTGCCTTGTATCGTGAATATTTAACTTTCTCCGCCGGGCTGCGGCTAACGCTGCTACAGAGGGGGGCAGATTAAAAGGCCGTGCCACTGATTAGCTGAGCTGGAGCTAATGTCAGTCACATTTCTGCCTCTCTCTCTCTGCCCCTGCTGGGTTTTCTTTTCCTCTGTAGAGGTGCCACGTATAGTAGTTTTAAGTATCAATCTGTAGCTGTCAAATTAATTCTGAAACCTTGTTATGATTACCATCAAAACAAAAAAGGTAAAGACAAATTAGCTGTTGTCTCAGGCAATATCTTCAGCCATTACTTAAGTTTATCCTTTAACAGTTGTCACATTTATCATGTTCACACAAAGACAGATTATTTATTATAACCTAAGTCAAGTAAGATTACAGACTGAATTTCAGTTTTGAATCGGCAAAACAAGTAAATAAATAATCTAGGAGACAAATTGCCATCGATTGCCAGTCTCTTAGGCATAAGTAAAGTAAGACAATCATCCTACATTAGGGTGACCTAATGACGTCTTACTTCCGGCGCTGAACGAACGGCAGCCTTTTACAGCAGCTCCGCGAACTCCACGGAGTTTTTTTCAAACTTTTTTTCTTTGTTTCTATCTTTCTTTTGTTCATCTATCATTTGTGGACATATGAAACCTCGGCTCACCAGAGACACTAAGCACAATTTTTCTGGCTCCACTCCAAACATTATTTTTGCACTTCTCTTCGTGTCTGTGGGTCCGTGAGCAGCGATGGCTCCCATTGTTTACAGTAGGGATCAGCTGTTGGCCCTGCGTAACACAGCTGTGCGGCCGGAGGAGCGACCTGATATCCCCAAAGAGTTACGGAGGAGGACAAGGGGATGCCGTGCTGGGAACAGACGCCGGGAAAACAGGAGAGCTTATCGACCTACTCTCCCGTCCATCATCATGGGGAATGTACGATCTCTCCCCAATAAGATGGACGAACTGGTGGCTCTGACCCGGTATCAGCAGGAGTTCAGACGGTGCAGCATGCTGTTGTTTACGGAGACATGGCTCAGCGCGCAGCACACAGACGCATCCGTACAGCTGGATGGATTCTCCCTCATACGGGCAGACCGGACAGAGAGCAGCGGTAAGAGGAAAGGAGGGGGGCTGGCAGTGTTTGTGAACGATAGATGGTGTAACTCCAGGCACATCACTATCAAA